>CAUOFW020003835.1:20487-110450 GCA_963454935.2 Ilex paraguariensis
ATATATAGATATAAACATAAAAAATAGTAACATTTAAACATAAAAAAAATTGAAACATTCAATATTAATATTTTTTAAAAATAACAACAGTAACATATTCAACAAAAATAGTAACATGCTTAACAAAAATTGTAACATACTTAATAATAATTATTTCTTTCAAATTCAAACGCAAGAAATAGTACCATTCAAATACAAAAATTAGTAATATTAAAAAAAATTGTAACATTAAATATTAATATTTAGAAAAATAATAGTAGTAACATGGTCAGTAAAAACAGTAACATCCTAAAAAATAAGAGTACATGAACAGTAACATACTCAAAAAAAACAGTAACACGAACAGTAATATAATAAAAAAAATAGTAACATGAATTTGAATTCTACTATTCAAATTCATAGTAACTTTTTTTTTTTTGTATTTGAATGTTACTATTTTTTTTAATGTTATATATATAGATAGATAAGAGAGAAGGAAAATTTTAATATTAGTTAAATTCTTAACCTATATATGAATATAGATAGATATGAGAGAAAAAAATTAATTTTCTTTCAAGAAAGGATATTTTTGAGATAAAAAAAAAGTAGACTTAAGTTATTACATATAATTTTAAACATAGACTTAACTCCTTATAAGTTCTTTGCATGACTTATCTCCAAATAAGTACATATAGGGGAACTTACTTCTAATTTTCACTAAATTTTATTACCAATGGAGTGAGTATAAGGTGAGCTTAATTACTAGTGTGGTAGACATAGATAAAGTGAACTTAGTAATTTTATAATTTAGAGATTAATGGAGTGGAAACAGAAGTCTATGGAGTGGGAATAGCCCTAGCCGCCTAATTATCATTGAATTTCATACAATTATATTAAAATTGTAATTTTTTTTTTGGTCAGAATTAAAACTATGGGTTCAATCCATAAGGTTATTAGCCAAAAATATGGGACAAATTATTGAGTAAGTAACAATCTAATAAAGTTAACGGTTTTTTTTTTTGTAAGTTATAAAGCCAAAATTATGACTATATGAGGTTCAAAAATTTGAGATCCAATCTAAAAAATAGATTTTAGATGGATCCTAACCCTAGCTGGCCCAAAAACATTTGAGGCCCTAGGAAAAAAAATTATATTTATGTTTGAAATCGAATCTAAAAAACATATTTTTATTTTTTTTGAATGTACATATATTTATGTTTTCAAGAAAAATATTAGTAAATTTTATTGATTATATCACGTAACATCCTAAATATTTACTCTATAAAATTTAGTCATAGAATTTTGTGAGATATATGAGAATGGAGCCTTAGGCAACCGCCTCACTTGCCTAGGGGTGGAGCCAACCCTATTCCTAACTGAACTTCATTGGATGGTAAGATGAAATGTTTGAACTATAATTTGATATGGGAATCAGATCCATTTGGTCTTGGGTGTAGGAATCACATCCGCAAATTAAGATCCGACTTGTGCTGAACTCAAGAAAGATACCCCCTCGCAATTTTCCCTTTCAATACCAAATGACCCAATGGCCATTGGAACAAGTGCCTTTGACAACTTTTCCTCGGACGAATAGATTTGAACCATATTGTCCATATAATTGAAAGTTTTGTATTGGTCATTGTCTGTGTCTGAAGAGTCTACTATATATATATATATACACACACTTGAAAACACTCTAAAACAAAACTCTCGAACAATATCATTTTGAATGTACAATTTGTATAATCGAAATAATGAAGAATGCAATTTTTCATTAAAAAAAATGACTCATGCCACAGTCCATATAATAAATCTCTTTAAAATGCTTCTCCAGTCCCAAGGAGAATTCACAAACTCCACTTCCATCGAGACTTGAATGGAATACCGAAAATATTTTTTTTGACACCTTAAAAAAATGGAATACGCGAGACTTATTTACTCATTACCTAAACACTCAATACTCTCCAAACTCAAGTCATTATGTCTCTTTCTTTTTGTATTAAAAACTTAAATTTAATACCGCCCGCATCAATCCAAAAATTAAAGTTACATAAAAAAAAAATCATTCACTGACTCGATGAAACCATATATGAAAAAAAAGAAAAGAAAAGCTTTCACTAAATGCTAAAATGAAGTGGGCCACTCCAATTCATTAGTAATGAATTGGAAAAATCATCACTATATGATCCAAAACATAAATATTCAAATACTAAAGAAAACAAATTAGTTACTATGATTAAATTAAATTTTCGCACTAAACACCAAATTGTCAAAGAGAAAATGGACACCATAATTAGATTAGTTACCACTTTTCTACAACATAAAAAATCACTGTATTAACCAAGAAAATTGCAATAAAATCGAAGACCGAAATATAAAAACTAAGAGTCAGATCAACAAACCAACACATAGCCTCCTAAGAACAACATACAAAATTTGATGAATAGCCTTTGACAATAAGTATGACAACATGAACAACCAACAAATTAACTGGGGGAATCAAAACACACATACACACACACTCTCTTAACTCGTGCGTGCACGCGCACGCGCACGCACACACTCAACAGATAGTCAATGCACGCATGCACACACACTCAATGCACACAATGCACACATACGCTCAACACACACTCAACGTAGACATGCGCACACACACACACAGAGAAACCCAAAAATGCACAGTGAGAGAGAGTGGCAGAACATACAAACACACACACACACAAAACACATAGAGAGAGANTTAAAACTATGGGTTCAATCCATAAGGTTATTAGCCAAAAATATGGGACAAATTATTGAGTAAGTAACAATCTAATAAAGTTAACGGTTTTTTTTTTNTGCACAGTGAGAGAGAGTGGCAGAACATACAAACACACACACACACAAAACACATAGAGAGAGAGAGATATTGTGATTGAGGCAGAGGGAGAGTAAAAGGCTAATCATTGACTCCAACGCTGACTAGTGTCGGCATATGTGTCAAACGTATAGGCAGAGACAAAAGAGAGAGAGGGAGAAGGGAGGTAGAGTTTTTTTTTGTGTATTTGGGGGTGAATGAGTTGCATCAGATAGGTATATGAAAGAGAGAGAGAGAGAGAGAGAGAGAGAGNTGAGATCCAATCTAAAAAATAGATTTTAGATGGATCCTAACCCTAGCTGGCCCAAAAACATTTGAGGCCCTAGGAAAAAAAATTATATTTATGTTTGAAATCGAATCTTAAAAACATATTTTTATTTTTTTTGAATGTACATATATTTATGTTTTCAAGAAAAATATTAGTAAATTTTATTGATTATATCACGNGTATTAGCGATGGGAGTATGAGAGAGAGAGTCATATGAGAGATAAACATCATAGAGATAGGAGTATGAGAGAGAAAGCGCATATTATAAGAGAGACGAGATAAATGTCTGAGAGATGGGAGTATGAGATAGAGAGAGAAATATATGAGAGATGAAAGTCTTAGACTTGTAAATTGAATAAAAGTCTTGCTCAAGGAAAGAATGAAAGTCTTCCTCAATAAGTTGGGTGGAATTTTTTTTTTGTGATCAATTAAAATCGTCAGATGAATAATCTTAAAGCGATTTTAGAAGAAACGAAAGTCTTCTTCAAGAAGTTGGGTGAGGAAAAAAAATTTGTGATCAATTAAGATTATTAGATGAATAATCTTAAAGCGATTTCAGCCACAAAAAGTTAACTCCTTTATTATATAGATTATACCTCAAAATACACAATTTGGAGGTCAAATTACATATTGTCAAGGTTTTTGTGATCAATTTTAACAGTTTAAAATCATTCCCAAACATTTCATATGGGTCTTCCGTTGTCATTAACGTTCGAAATCACCTAAGTCAAGTTCAAGCAGAGTAGCTTACAGACTTTGGAACCTCGTTGTTCTGGGTTCATAAGTGACTCTAGAACGCTATGTACCGTGACTAGCTTCCCGTCCAGGCGGTAGCTATTTCATCAGATGTAAGACATATTTCAATAAAGTCTCAAAAAGTTTGCTTAAAAACCAATTGAGATTGATATATTAGTGAGTCTGAGTAACTATTTCTACTAAGACCCACTTATCTAATTAGTCACTTTTGTTAAAAAAATTTAATAATAAATTTAAAAATTCATTAAAATATTTGATAAGAGTAGCAATGTTACATATTGACTTATACCTAAATTAAGTGTCAATTTCATTATTATCATTGGATTAATAATGGATCTCATTCGAAAATAAAACCCACTATTGAATAAAAATTGATAAGTCCCAAATTAAATTAGCTCCAATAACATTAATCTTTAATTCCTCCTTTGAGATCTCTCTATTTAATAGGAATTCTACCATTTTTATCAACAAAAAAAACATTATCTTGATGACACTGAGAAAAATTTCTAAGTAGGAGCTCAAACAAAGAGGTCGCACAAGGACGTCAGATAAGTTACGTAGAGCTCAAAGGATCAGAGCTAGAGCTCCCCCCCAGGCGAGGCAATAGCGGAGAAGATGAGAGAACAACTGGATACTAGCAGAAACCCAACAGGTGGCAAAGAATCGTATTCAAGGCACAAAATCCCCAAACAACCAAGATCTTCTCCTAAAATCAAGGAGGATCCCTCGGATAAATGGCAAGGATCTCGGTACAAATCCCATAGAACTAGGAACTGTTCTAGAAATACTGTATAATGCCTCCAGTAAGAAAAAGAAGAAAAAAAAATAATCCTAGTTGTATGAGAGGCCGACTGTAAATTACATCCCCCAATATTGAAACAAAAGGAGTAAGAATCTCTATTGAAGAGTGGACTAGTTGAGCTCCCAAGCTGGTGAACCACTATATTCTGTGTAAATCCTCCCAAATCCTAAAATTCCCTATCACGATTCACACGAGTCTAAAAGCCCAGACCTAATTTGCTGAGCCTAATTTCAACCTTCTGCTCATCCACATTAATTTACAAAATCAGTTTGGCGCCGTTTGTGGGAACAACTGTTCCTGTTACAAGTACATTGATATTTCAGTAACTGATGGTCTCAACACGCAATATGAGCAGAAGTCAAACAAACCTACCACCGACGCAGGACCAACAGGATGTCACCAATGACAAACAACCCGATAATGTCCCAGAGGCAAATTCTCCTATGGGGAATATCCCCACAAAGAACGAGTTGGAGGCTCTTCACTTAGTCAATCAACGTTTGCTACAGCAGAACGAGGAGCTTCTGAAGCTCCTACAATGCCCTTAGGAGGCACGACAGGCCCAAAAAGGCCAGAATAACCCCCACTTAGGAAACAACAACACCCGATCCCCTAAGAGAAGTCAGTGACGGAGGGGAAAATGGCTAGACCTTAGGACAAGTTCCCCATCTACCCCCTAGGGATGGACACAATGAAAAAGTGCAAAGTCAAAAAGATGGGCCCGAGAGGATTGATTTTTTCCCTTATCAGCAGGAGATGAGAGAACAATACTGGGAGTAGCGCTTCAAGGACACCCAGCAGGAGCTTAGCCATATGAAGGAAACAATGAAAAGCGGCCCCAGTTGCAATGGATGCCCTGGTACAACAAACTGAATCCCCGTTCACCATGGGCGTGCTGCATTTCCCCCTCCCTCCAAAGTTCAGAATGCCGCAAATATAGGTCTTTGATAGGAAGAAAGACCTTGTGGACTTACTCAACACCTACAAGAACCAGATGGAGCTGCATGGATACCAGGACCTATTGCGCTGTAGACCCTTTGCCATCATGTTGAAGGGCTCTGCCCTAGTGTGGTTTAATAGGCTCCCCCCAACCTCGATCTCCTTTTTTAAGGAGCTTTCCATATCCTTTGTATTTCACTTCATAGGAGCTCGGACGTATAGGAAGCCGAGCTATCATCTATTGAATGTGAAGTAAGGACCCCAAGAAAACCTCAGGTCTTACGTCTAAAGGTTCAATTCGGAGTCTCTGAAAGTGGATGTCCTAGACGAGAAGTTCGCCATTACTGCATTCATAGCCGGTTTAGGTGTGCAATCTAAAGACCTGATGTTCTCTATTTCGAAGAACCCCCAGGCGAGCATGGCTGAGGTGCTGGCCAAGGTAGAGAAGTACATAAATGGCGAGGAAGCTCTTCTCTCAAAAGTAGGAAGCTCATCCACGTAAAAAGAAAAAGGGAAAGAAGAGAAAAAGTGGGACCAAAGTCCCAGAAGAGAAAGAGGACGAGATAGGTCTCCAAGAAGAGACAGAGATCGCTCCCCCAAAAGAAGGGGGGATGTCAGAGTTCGCCTAGGTCTGCCGCAGCCAGAGTTGCAGCTGAGATACACACCATGGCAACTCCCTCCTCTCACTACAACGATATCGCAGATCTTGTATGAGGTGCAAAATGAGAAATTCCTAGGGTGGCCACCCCAGATGAAAGCAGACTCGGCAAAAAGGGATCCCATGAAATACTGCGAGGATCACTAGGATCATGGTCACCACACTGATGATTGCATCCAACTGAAAAAAGAAATTGAGTTCCTGATCCAGCGAGGGTAGTTGCATTGCTACGTAGCTCCAGATAATCAGAACCGAGCTCCACCACCTCAG
The DNA here is from genome assembly GCA_963454935.2 of Ilex paraguariensis. Lineage (NCBI taxonomy): Eukaryota > Viridiplantae > Streptophyta > Magnoliopsida > Aquifoliales > Aquifoliaceae > Ilex > Ilex paraguariensis. The sequence goes on from CAUOFW020003835.1 coordinate 27,020, forward strand.
CAGCAGGCCCCTGTACAACACCAGCAACCCCTAGGGAAAATCAGAGTAATATCCGGAGGTGGAGAGTCTAGTTCAGCCAAAAAGGCTCACTTGCATAGAATCAGAGCTAATGAAGCAACCGAGGTGCACATTGTATCCAAGGCACCTCGGTTGAGCTCAGCTATCACCTTCTCAGATTCAGACTTGGAAGGTTACCAACATCCCCATGATGACCCACTGGTAGTAAGGGCTGTCGTGGCTAACAGAACTGTTCATCGAGTTCTGATTGATAACAGGAGCTCTACGGATATCATTTTTGCCTCTACATTTGACAAAATAGGCATAGGCAGGGAAAAGCTTGAGCCAATAAGTGCTCACTTGTTGGGGTTTGCAGGGGAAAAGGCATTGCCCCTGGGCTCAATCCAGCTTGTGCTCACAAATGGGAGATCCTCCTTACCAGGCCACTACCACCGTGAGATTCCTGGTGGTTAATGCACCTTCTGCGTACAACATGCTCCTCGGGAGACCTTCCCTCAACGCAATGAAAACAATCCCCTCTGCCTATCATGTAGTTATGAAATTTCCAACAGAGAGTTGGAGTGGTCAGAGGAGATCAGCGGGTAGGAAGGGAGTGCTACCTGACTTCGATAAAGCAAAAAGAAGTTGGAAAATATCCAGCTAGACAAGCTCGACATGAGAGACGAATTGGACACTAGGCCAATGCCATCAGAAGAGCTAGAGCCTATTCAACTTGATGAGGAGCCTGAGCATCTTGTCTACGTCAGGTCTAAACTGAGCAGGGAGATTAAGGATCTTCTTATCCAGTTCCTAAAGGAGAACATGAGAGTGTTTGCCTGGAAGCAAGAAGACATGGAAGGTATTGACTCCTCAGTTATCACCCATAAATTAAGTGTTAATCCCACCTGCAAGCATGTTAAGTAGAAATGAAGAAATTTTGCACCAGAACATCAGAAGGCAATCAACAAGGAGGTTGGTAAACTTCTCCACACCAAAGCAATTAGGGAGGTGGACTACCCCACCTGGTTAGCCAATGTGGTTCTTGTCAAGAAAACCAATGGCAAGTGACGACTTTGCATAGACTTCACTGATCTCAATTGAGCATGTCTCAAGGATAGCTTTCCCTTACCTCGGATTGACTTAATAGTGGATGCCACCGCTAGACACGAGCTCCTTAGCTTCATGGATGTCTTTTCAAGCTATAATCAGATAGCGATGGATCCCGCAGACCAGGAGAAGACCTCCTTTGTGACTGAACAGGGAACATACTGTTATCGAGTCATGCCCTTCGGATTGAAGAATACTGGAGTCACCTACCAACGCTTGGTGAATTAAATGTTCCAAAAGTAAATTGGGATATACATAGAGGTTTATATCGACGATATGTTAGTTAAATCAGTGAGAGCAGAGCTCTACGTCGCTCATCTAGCGGAGTCATTTCAGGTCCTTAAGGAATAAAAGATGAGACTCAACCCTGCAAAATGTGCCTTCGAAGTATCTGCAGGAAATTTCTGGGCTTCATAGTCAACAGTAGAGGAATCGAGGCTAACCCAGAAAAGGTTAGGGCAGTCCTGGATATGCAACCACCATCCAATATAAGGGAGATCCAACACCTAATAAGAAGAATAGCTGCCTTGAGCAGCTTTGTGTCTAGATTAAACGATAAGTGTCAACCTTTCTTCAAAGTCTTAAAAAAGGCATTTCAGTGGGATGCCTAGTGTGAAGAAGCATTCAAAGCTTTGAAGGTCTACCTGAACTCCCCTCCAGTTCTGGTAAGCCCTTTGGAAGGGGAAATACTTACTCTCTATCTAGTAGTCTCAGAATTCTCAACCAGTGCAGCACTAGTAAACGCGCAAGATAGAGCTCAACAACCAGTCTGTTACTGCAGTTGAGCTCTTAGGGGGGTAGAGGAGAGATATCAAAAAATGGAGAAGCTTATCCTAGCCTTGGTGGTTACGGCCAGGAGACTTAGACTGTACTTTCAGGCTTATACAATCGAGGTACTAACAGAACAGTCGATGAAGCAAGTGCTGCATAAACCAGAGTCTTCAGGAAGGTTGGTTAAATGGGTCATAGAGCTCAATGAGTTTGATATCAGATTCAAGCCAAGAACTGCAATCAAAGGACAAATTTTGACAGATTTCATCGCAGAGTTAACAACAGCAACACCCATGGAAGCTGCACGGCTAGTACCTGACCTCCCCACATGAAAGCTTTTAGTGGATGGAGCTGCCAATGCTCAAGGAAGCGGTGCAAGCTTAATACTGACCTCTCCAAATGGAGTATACGTTGAGTATGCCCTTAGATTTGGGTTTAAGGCTTCAAACAATGAGGCAGAATATGAAGCTGTTATTGCTAGGATCAACCTTGCTCACTCAATAGATGCAGAGCAGTTGAAAATCTGCAGTAATTCCTAGCTAGTAGTAAAACAGATAGAGGAGTCTTTATGAATCTAAGGGTGAGAAAATGGTCCTTTACCTCAAAAAGGTGCAGGAATTGATCAAGAAGTTCATGCAAGTTAAGGTCCAACATGTCTCAAGAGCTGAAAACTTGCGAGCAGATGCCTTGGCAAAGTTGGCAACAGCCTCACAGGAAAATTTAGACAGATTGATTCCAGTAGAGCACCTAGCAGAACCTTTTGTGAGCGTTGAGGATGAAGAAGTGCTGCCTGTGCAAGCCCCACTAAGCTGGATGGACCCCATAGTAGAGTATCTTCAAAATGAAACTTTGCCAGAAGATCCCAAAGAAGCTGCAAAACTAAGAACCAGGTCAGCTAGATTTTCTATTTTGCTAGGAAATTTATACAGACGAGGTTTTTCAACTCCTCTCCTTAAATGCGTGGGGGATGAAGACGCCAATTACATACTCAGAGAAATCCATGAAAGAGTCTGTGGAAACCACATCAGAGCTCGAGCTTTGGAGGGGACAACAATAAGATAGGGATACTATTGGCTGAAAATGCTTAAGGATGCTACAGATTTGGTCAAAAGATGCAAGGTCTGTCAAGTGCACGCCAATGTTTCCCATTGCCCACCAGAACTCTTGACTTTATTAATAAGCCCTTGGCCATTCCACCAATGAGTTTGGACATACTTGGACCCCTTCCTATTAGTGTGGGGCAGTGTAAATTCGTCATTATTGGGGTAGACTATTTCACAAAATGGGCGGAAGTAGAACCCCTGACAACGATTACAAAACAAAAAATCTAGAACTTTACGTGGAAATCAATAATCTGCAGGTTTGGTATTCCCCGGGCAATCATCTCCGACAACGGAAGGCAATTCGACAATCCCAAGTTCAACAATTTCTGTGTTGAGCTCGGGATTAAGAATTATTTTTCAGCTCCAGCTCACCCTCAGTCTAATGGACANGTCATTATTGGGGTAGACTATTTCACCAAATGGGCGGAAGTAGAACCCCTGGCAACGATTACAAAACAAAAAATCTAGAACTTTACGTGGAAATCAATGATCTGCAGGTTTGGTATTCCCCGGGCAATCATCTCCGACAATGGAAGGCAATTCGACAATCCCAAGTTCAACAATTTCTGTGCTGAGCTCGGGATTAAGAATTATTTTTCAGCTCCAGCTCACCCTCAGTCTAATGGACAAATAGATGTCACCATTAGGACCATTAAAGCAGCCCTAAAAACTAAGATGAAAAATCTAAAGGGTAAATGGGTAGAACACCTTCCAGAAGTGTTGTGGGCTTACAGATCAACTGTCAGGTCGGCGACTCAAGAGACACCATTTCCCTTGGCCTTCGAAATTGAAGCAGTGACACCTATCGAGGTTGGGCTCCCATCCCCTAGGACTGAATTTGCAAACAATNCAGAGGTGCTGTGGGCTTACAGATCAACTGTCAGGTCGGCAACTCAAGAGACACCATTTGCCTTGGCCTTCGAAATTGAAGCAGTGACACCTATCGAGGTTGGGCTCCCATCCCCTAGGACTGAATTTGCAAACAATGAGAGCAATAATGAGTCCTTTCTATTGAACTTGGATCTTTTGGAAGAAAAGAGGGAAACAACTTTGCAACGAATCAAGAGTTATTAGAGGAGGACAACCAGGTACTACGACAGGAAGGTCAGACACAAAATTTTTAAGGTGGGGGATCTAGTGTTTAGAAAATTTCTGTTAGTAAGGAAAGAGCCATCTCATGAGAAATTGGGGCCTAATTGAGAAGGACCATATATCATCTCAAAGGTGATCAGACCTGGAAATTACGAGTTACGAACAGAGGAAGGAAAAATCTTACCTCATTCTTGGAACGCAGAGCATCTTAAAAGATTTTTCTAGTAAGTCTATTCTATAATATGATTTTTCTTAAATAATAAAGCAAGCCTTTGACTCATAACTATGAGACTGCATAAAAAAGAGCTCAATAGCTGACGATGAACTCCTCAATTTATAAAACGAGCTCAATAGCTCCCGATGAACTCATCAGTTCATAAAAAGAGCTTAATAGCTTACAATGAACTCCTCAGTTCATAGAACGAGCTCAATAGCTTCCGATGAACGCTTTAGTTCATAAAAAGAGCTCAACAGCTCATAAAAATTGAGATGAGCTCTTTAGCTCATAAATTTTTTTTTAAAATAACGGCACATAAAGTAAGGATGGGCTCTTCAGCTTGAGCATAAGAGATGAGCTCCTCCACTCATGAAGTCGATGCAGATACTTCAAATCATAAGCATGCAACAAGGTCTAAAGCAAAGTTGCAAACAACCAGTAAAGGAGAACACTTAACCATCGAGCAAAACAAATGTTCAAAGCAATACAGTGGAGAAAACAAAAGAAATACAAAGGAAACTCTTAGTTCTTAACATCGCTGAGGCGTCTCTTGAGCTCAGCCACCCCCTTTGGGTTGAATCTGATGTCAACCCCTGGGTTTAAGCTATTTTTTGAATCGACCCATCACAGTGAGAATTTTATTTTATGGTAATGCACTCTTACGGCTCAGCACAAGAGCTCCTGAGGAAACTTCTCAGATTTCTATGGGCTGAGGTTAGCTCGTATGGCTGCATAGACCTTCTGAAGTTGCTCCTTAGAGCCACCCACCTCAAACTCAACATCTCCTTGATGAGCTGGCTAAAATTGGGTTGGTATTTCTCAGGCTTATCTTCCATCAAAGTCTCCATGTATGCAGCAACATGGCCCCCAAGGATATATTTCTATATGGACCTCAACATCGCCGAATTGAGCAGATCCTTGGTGGCACAATTAATTGGTGGACACCGCCAACAGAGGCCTGCCACCCATCTACTCCGCATAAAAGAGAATCGAGACGAGAGTCTAAGGAGTTATCTCACTCGTTTTAATAAGGTGGTCCTCCAAATCGAGGAGCCCAAAGACAAATTCACCATAACCGCCTTTCTAGGATACCTCTGCTCATCAAGTTTTCTCTTTTCAGTAATGAAGCAACCACCAAAGAGTATGCCAAAATTATTGGCAAAAGCTCAAAAATATATGAATGCTGAGGAAATTAACAGGTCCAGGCGAGGTGAATCATCTCACGAATCGCCAAAAGCTTGACCTATCTTTGCTTTGCTCTCAGGTAGGCAGCCTATGTCTCTAGCTTAGCGACTCTCTCGCGGGTCGTCAAAAACTTGGCCTCTGCTCTACTTTCAAGTATGCAGCCTATCTCCAGTTTAACGGCTCTCTCATGGGTCGCCAAAAGTTTCATCTCTGGTCTGTTCTCAAGTAGGCAACTCATATCTCCAGTTGAGCAGCTCTCTCATGGGTCGCTAAAAAATTAGTCTCTACTCTGCTCTCAAGCAGGCAGCCTATCTCCAACTTAGTGGTTCTTTCGCGTGTCACCAAAAGCTTGGCCTCTGCTCTGCTCTTAAGCCGGCAGCCTATATCACCAACTAAATGGCTCTCTCATGGGTTGCCAAAAGCTTGGCCTACATCGACTCTCCTCTCAAATAGGCAGTCTAAACCTTTAGCTTAGCGGCTCTCCCATGGGTCGTCAAAAGCTCGGTCTCAAAATGTAGCTCTCTCACGAGTAATCTTCAAACTCTGTCTCTCCTTTCATGCAAACAGTTTGCCTCTCTCTACAGGTAATCATGTTAGATATTTTGATGTTAGAATAACATTATTTTTATCATCTCTAGGCACATTTTTGAAACTCAGGTCATCTACAATCCGCAGGACTACATTAGATTGAATGTCAACAATTGAGCCGCATAACTCAATGTTCATTCTCAACCACCACGCTTGGTTAGCTTAGTGTTGGCGAATCTACTCCCAGCGCGCCTAAGCCCCAGTACTATTTCACAAGAGGCACCCGTCGCCAACTGCGTCTCGCCTAGTAGCATAGGCACCTCACTAGTACCACCCTATGGTATAAGTGCTTCCGCAGTAGTGTCTACCGCCATAGGCACCTCACTGCTACCACCCGACGCATGGAACATCCTGTCTATTGCCATTTGCGCCCCTCCACCAGCACCCAATGCCATGGTCGCCCCTTCAGAAGTGCCCAGCGCCATAGACGCCCTTCCAGCTGCGCCCAACGCCATAGATGCCCATCCAGTAGTGCCCAACACCATGGACCCCCCTCCAGCTGCGCCCAGTGCCATGGGCGCCACTCCATCAATGCCATTCCTGCGCGCCCAGCTAGAGCAGCAGCCTATCTTGCGCCCAGCAGCAACCTCTCTTGCGAGTCCAACTAGCGTCGAAGCCTCTCCTATGTGCCAAACCAGCGCAGCAGCCCCTCCTGCGCGCCTTAGCAGCTCGCAGCGTAGCACCCTCTCCTGCGTGCCTAACTAGGTGACCAACACCTTTCAAGCACCCAGCATCTCTCAGGCGCCCAACACCTCTTTGGTGCTCAGCCCAGGTGCCTATCACCTCTCAGGCACTCACCAGTCGCTCAGCTTCTCAAGCGCCAGCCCCAAGGCGCCTTGCTCTCTTGCACCTTCCTCTCCTCTCCAAGTTCCAAATATAAAATTCGGAAGGTCTTGAGATGTCCTTGAAAGGTGGAATATAATAAGAAAGAAAGGAGTCGCCAACCAAAAGGAGCCTCTAAGAAATTCAAGTTCAAGAAGGGTTGATCACTATTTTGACAATAACTTTTGCTCCGTTACTCTAAACGGGGCTTATTATCTATCAAATTGAAGCTCTTGACGAGTCCTACAAGATTCATAGCCTTGGGCTTTGATAGTCGTTGTTAAAAGTCCAAAAAAGGCCTAGAAATATATGTTTTAGCCTCTCGAAGTTTTTTGAGTTGTTTTTCCATGCTTGCCCATAGGAGCTCGCCTATGGTGCTCGCCCATGGGTGCTCGCCCAATGGCAAGGACCTCAGTCCCTTGATGCAGCGCCTCTCCCGTGACCATAACTTTTGATCCGTTTCTCCAAATGGGACCCATAATATATCAAATCAAAGCTCTTAACGAGCCCAGCACGACTAATCGTCTTTGGTTGTGACAGACATTGTTAAAAGCCCAAAAAAGGCTTAGAAACATTTTGTTTGGGCCTTTTAAAGTCGTTCCAATTATGTGTTCAGTCGAAATTCAAACTCAACTGAATGCCCTATTATCCAACTACCATTGGACACAGGGCATTGGGGGGAAAATGATAGGTCAAATCCAAGGGCCCAACCCACGTTGTAAGCCCAATTTAAATTAAGAGCCCAACTTAAGAGAGCTTCAACAAGTCTAGCCCAAAGTGGTCCACGTTTAGTCAAGCTCATCAGGTTCGAGGAGCTACATCAGCAAGGGAGCGTGAAGGGTCACTCAAGAGCCTCATCCTCGCTGCCTTTAAAAGAGTTAACACCCATCTTATCCTTTAATCGAATCTCATGGAGAACACTACAACTACCTCGCTCTTAGAGAAGAGATAGCCAGCTCCTCCAGAATAGACACTTAGTTACTAATAACTCGCCCCAATTTGTTATGGGACAACTATAAATTGTTAGCCCTGCCAACATTTGGAGGACAGATCACACTCAATCGAGCACAACTCTCCTCTCCCTCTCAAAGCTTATGACTCTCTATTCTCCCTACACTCTTGAAGCAATAAAATACCCAACGGCCCTAACCATTCAAAGTGGATGTAGGTCACGTTGACTGAATCACTATAAATCCTTGTCTTCTCCATCTCTTACTTATTTACTGCATTTATTATTGATTATTTGACATGTGGTGTGCAAGCCCAATTTGTGCATCATCAAGTTCCAACCACATGAGTTGTTTCAGGGTTTGTGCCATGATCATACAATCTAACAAGCCCAAAGTCTCCAAGCCGACTGTTAAAATTAGCATCTAGCAATAAATTGCAGGCCTTCACATCTCTGTGAAGAACAACTTATTCCCATTGTTGATGTAAATATAGCAGGCCAGAAACTATCCCTCTGAGAATTGGATAGCGTTGTGCCCAATTAAGGCTTGTTTTTTGGTTGCTGTATAAGAACTTGTCGAGACTTCCATTGGGCATGTAATCATAGACCAGGAGAAGCCCTTCCTTTCACTGGCAGTAGCCGAGGAGGGCCACTAAGTTCTTATGCCTCAGCCTTCCCATGCTAGCAATTTCTGCCACGAATTCCCTCATTCCTTATATTGAATGATGTGAGACTCTCTTCACTGCGACTTGTGCTTTGGAAGAAGGAAGTACTCCTCTATAAACTTTTCCAAAACCTCCAGCTCCAAGAAGTTCTTTCTCTTTGAAACCTTCGATTGCTTTGTAGAGATCCTTATAGGAGAATCTCTGAGGTCCATATTCCATTTCCCAATCCTCTCTTATTTCTTCATACTTTCTCTTTCTCGGAATGTAAGCAGTCCCGCATAGAGTGATGATCACAATAGATACTAAAACAATTGAGACTACCATTTCAACAACCGGTAATCCCTTTGATTTTATTGAACCAGGAACCGAAGGAAGCTTTGAGAGTTCTAGACCCTTTGCTGACCCAGTTTTGTTGAAGCTCCACCTGACAATATAGTGGTTGATTGCGTCAGCTGTACCTGTTGCTGCAGAGAAATCAATATACATGGAGTGCAAGAAAATTGGAGAAAGATTGATGGAGGTTGGCAGTAGAGGTTGATTAGGTTTTGGGCTTTTGATTGGAGCTAGGGCAACTTTTATAATCTTTTTTCAGCCATCATAATCGATCCAAATTTGAATTGGTTTTCCACTCGTAAGCTCCAAGCTTGTGTTTACGCCATTGGAGAAATATGACACAGGAGCTGATGCAGTTGAGGTTAAGTTGTTTACGTCGATTCCAACATGATTGCCATTAATATCGTGGAATAGAGTATTAGCAATAGTGTCAAACTCAACTACGAAGACATGGTTTGAGGAAAGGCCATTGTTAGAAGAATTGAAGAGTCCCAAATAGAGGCTTGGCGTGGCATGACTGAAGTCCACAGATGGAGAGATGCTGAAAGCAAAGCCATTGCCATTTTGAACTGACAATTCGGGAACAATGGTGCGAAGATAAAACAGATGGAAAATGAGTAGCTGATCAAAAGCCTACGTTGCAAAAATGTATTTCTTTGCTGATTTCTTCACCATTTTCTTCTCTAAGCTGGATTGCTGCTGGTTTTCACAACAGATTTGGGAGCTGCACATCTCACTGTTCACATGACTGTTCATGTGAACAGTAAATGCTGAAATTTGTTCTTCCTCTACTGGATGTTCTGGAGTCACTGGACTGTTCAATTGGTTCTTGCAGCTGATTTTTGCGGCTGGTTTGGGATTTTTTGGATTGCTTCAAAATATGGCTCACATGTTGCTTGCTTGTTTGTGATTGTTGGTCGTTCTACGTGCGATTCCTTGGTGCTTCTTTTTCTTTGCTAATGCATGCAATTGGCTTGCAACGGGGTTGCTTATGGGGTTGTTGCTTGCTGGTTGTTTAAGGGCAGCATTGGTCCTGCGTTTTGTCTGTTTCTATTACCAATGTATGCTTTTGTTAACATGGAAGTGTTTGTTAGCTGCAATAGACCATCGGGCCGGATTTGAGCCAGCTTATCAAGGTGAAGATTGGCTTCACGAAAGCCATTGTAAATGAACTGGTTTTGAGCTTGAGTTATGGCCAAGAGTTTGTAAAACACAGAGAGAAGTAGCATCCTGAAATGAAGAGATATAAGATCTGTAGTCTTTTTTTTAGAGAAGAAAAGGTTTCTTCTTTAAAGATAAAGTGACAATTGCTATTCCTTTGCCAAGTAATGAGTTTTCTCAATTGCTAAATGTACTACATTAATACATTTTGGAAAATGCTATTTGGTTGAAACGTTCGTATCGCTGTTGCCACTAGCCAAGCAGATTGGGAAATTAATGAAAAGCCAACCACACAAATTGGATCAATAGCAAAAAAAAATTAAAAAAATACACAAATTGGACAATCATGTAAAGCCTCTGACAAGCAATTTCTTGATCCGATTTATTGACTAGTGTGACTTTGATATTAAATAACGGATTATGTCAATAGATTAGGTAGAAGTGTTGATATCTCTCTATACATAAGTCTCGGATTTCTCATTTAATTTATCTGATTTTGAAGTCCAAAATTTTCATGTTTTTTTATTAGGTTCTGTTGTCATATGTTTACTAGGTTTACTAACATCACTAAATGTGGGCGTTGTATTTGTACAAGAGTAATGNATGTATTTCTTTGCTGATTTCTTCACCATTTTCTTCTCTAAGCTGGATTGCTGCTGGTTTTCACAACAGATTTGGGAGCTGCACATCTCACTGTTCACATGACTGTTCATGTGAACAGTAAATGCTGAAATTTGTTCTTCCTCTACTGGATGTTCTGGAGTCACTGGACTGTTCAATTGGTTCTTGCAGCTGATTTTTGCGGCTGGTTTGGGATTTTTTGGATTGCTTCAAAATATGGCTCACATGTTGCTTGCTTGTTTGTGATTGTTGGTCGTTCTACGTGCGATTCCTTGGTGCTTCTTTTTCTTTGCTAATGCATGCAATTGGCTTGCAACGGGCTTGCTTATGGGGTTGTTGCTTGCTGGTTGTTTAAGGGCAGCATTGGTCCTGCGTTTTGTCTGTTTCTATTACCAATGTATGCTTTTGTTAACATGGAAGTGTTTGTTAGCTGCAATAGACCATCGGGCCGGATTTGAGCCAGCTTATCAAGGTGAAGATTGGCTTCACGAAAGCCATTGTAAATGAACTGGTTTTGAGCTTGAGTTATGGCCAAGAGTTTGTAAAACACAGAGAGAAGTAGCATCCTGAAATGAAGAGATATAAGATCTGTAGTCTTTTTTTTAGAGAAGAAAAGGTTTCTTCTTTAAAGATAAAGTGACAATTGCTATTCCTTTGCCAAGTAATGAGTTTTCTCAATTGCTAAATGTACTACATTAATACATTTTGGAAAATGCTATTTGGTTGAAACGTTCGTATCGCTGTTGCCACTAGCCAAGCAGATTGGGAAATTAATGAAAAGCCAACCACACAAATTGGATCAATAGCAAAAAAAAATTAAAAAAATACACAAATTGGACAATCATGTAAAGCCTCTGACAAGCAATTTCTTGATCCGATTTATTGACTAGTGTGACTTTGATATTAAATAACGGATTATGTCAATAGATTAGGTAGAAGTGTTGATATCTCTCTATACATAGGTCTCGGATTTCTCATTTAATTTATCTGATTTTGAAGTCCGAAATTTTCATGTTTTTTTATTAGGTTCTGTTGTCATATTTTTACTAGGTTTACTAACATCACTAAATGTGGGCGTTGTATTTGTACAAGAGTAATGCCTAGTTAAATTTAAAAGATTAATACAATTATACTCAATTTCTATTGGACAGCGAAATGTCTAATGCACATAGGCGGGATTTTATCATGTCTTGTTAATGTCTTTGTAGGTACCGTGTTTAAGGGTGACTCCATGAAGTGAACAGAGGAGTACTTGAGACTTACTGGAAAATGACAGCATCACCGAATATGATCCTAACAACACTAACATCCATATTGTCATTTGAAGAATGGAAAAATAACCTATATATCCATTTAGACTGCCCTAGCCTAACTATGGCTGAAATTTCCTAGGATAAAATTAAAACTATAGGTTTTTTTTTGGGTCATAAAAACTATAGGTTCAATCCATAATTTTCCGTATAAGGCCAAGATGAAATTTATAGTAATGAGTAGGTGCTATACTAAAAAATTATGACTATATAAGGTTCAAAATTTTGATATCGAATCTAAAGGACAAAATTTTGGATGGAACCTAGCTCAACTTCACTGGGTGGTAAGATGAAATGTTTGAATTATAACTTGGTCTAATTTAATCGTAATATTTTATGTGAGAATGAAAAATCAACGATCCTGTTAATGACATTACTTTCGATATCTTTCTTGATCATCGCTTTGAAAAGAAGGTCTTGACGAATCCGACGAAAAGAGCAAGTATGGCAAGTTATTGACAAGGCAAATAATTGCAGTGCTGATAGTGATTGCCAACAAATTATAAGTAGCTGGGTTTTTAACTCATGAACGATGGGTTGAATTGCCCACATGGGTTGGACACAAACCCAACAAATAACAACGGACTACATCAAANTTGATATTAAATAACGGATTATGTCAATAGATTAGGTAGAAGTGTTGATATCTCTCTATACATAGGTCTCGGATTTCTCATTTAATTTATCTGATTTTGAAGTCCGAAATTTTCATGTTTTTTTATTAGGTTCTGTTGTCATATTTTTACTAGGTTTACTAACATCACTAAATGTGGGCGTTGTATTTGTACAAGAGTAATGCCTAGTTAAATTTAAAAGATTAATACAATTATACTCAATTTCTATTGGACAGCGAAATGTCTAATGCACATAGGCGGGATTTTATCATGTCTTGTTAATGTCTTTGTAGGTACCGTGTTTAAGGGTGACTCCATGAAGTGAACAGAGGAGTACTTGAGACTTACAGGAAAATGACAGCATCACCGAATATGATCCTAACAACACTAACATCCATATTGTCATTTGAAGAATGGAAAAATAACCTATATATCCATTTAGACTGCCCTAGCCTAACTATGGCTGAAATTTCCTAGGATAAAATTAAAACTATAGGTTTTTTTTTGGGTCATAAAAACTATAGGTTCAATCCATAATTTTCCGTATAAGGCCAAGATGAAATTTATAGTAATGAGTAGGTGCTATACTAAAAAATTATGACTATATAAGGTTCAAAATTTTGATATCGAATCTAAAGGACAAAATTTTGGATGGAACCTAGCTCAACTTCACTGGGTGGTAAGATGAAATGTTTGAATTATAACTTGGTCTAATTTAATCGTAATATTTTATGTGAGAATGAAAAATCAACGATCCTGTTAATGACATTACTTTCGATATCTTTCTTGATCATCGCTTTGAAAAGAAGGTCTCGACGAATCCGACGAAAAGAGCAAGTATGGCAAGTTATTGAAAAGGCAAATAATTGCAGTGCTGATAGTGATTGCCAACAAATTATAAGTAGCTGGGTTTTTAACTCATGAACTATGGGTTGAATTGCCCACATGGGTTGGACACAAACCCAACAAATAACAACGGACTACATCAATATATTAGGTAGAGATGTTGATATCTAACAACAAAGAGTAATTTGGAAATCCGTTTAAAAATTTAGACTTATTTGAGCAAAATTACATCAAAGAAATTTATTTGGCCATAAGTGTATTCTTTTAAAAAAAAAAAGACCAAAATGCCATTTATTACTCCATTACTCTCTCTCTCTCTCTTCCTTTCTCTCACTCTCTCTTCCCTATTTTCTCTCTATCTATTCTCTCTCTTTCTCTCACATTGATAATTTATTTTTTTAAATATGTAAATATTTGATTTAATTTTTTCATTTCTCTCCCCATTTTTTTTCTCTCTCACTCCCTCTCCCCTTATTTCCTTATTCTTTCTCTCTCTCTCTCCTTATATCAACATTACAACAACAAAATTACACTAATCAGTTACACAAATTAGTTACAATTACCTAATAATACACCAAACAGTTACTTGTGTGTTCTAATAAACCAAACAATTACACTAATCAATTATATGAAATTACAACACCAACCCAATTTATCATAAAGTTATTTACATAAATCAAAGAGTTATACTATTTAATATCACAACATGGTTACACCAATTATATATACTAAATTGGGTTTATCATTACACAAAAGACTTTATCATTATACTAAATTTGATATATATAATTAGTGTAAAGATGTCGCGATATTAAATAGTGTAACTATTTAGTTTATGTAAACAATTGAATGACAAATTGAGTTGGTGTTATAATTTTATACAATTGTTTGGTGTACCTATTTGGTTGATTAGAACACATGAGTAACTATTTGGTGTATTATAGGACATCTGTAACTAATTGGTATAATTTGTGTTGTTGTAATGTTGATATAAATAGAGAGAGAGAAATAGTTAGAGAAAATAGGAGGAGAGAGAGAAATGGGGGAGTGAGAGACGAAAAAATAAATCAAATTTCTACATATTTGAAAAAGAAAATAAATATTCAATGATAGATAGAGATATGGGGAAAGCAAAGGGGAAGAGAGAGAGTGAGAGATGGAGAGAAAATAAGAGAGAGTCTAATAAAATTTTTACATATTTGATTATATACAATCAAGAATGCAAAATTTAAGGAAGGATATTTAGGTAAAAAAATTTTGATTTTATTTGAATTTTATACCTAAATACAATATGTTTTATTAAAATTGAACTTAATAGAATAAACAACTAATTCATACACTTTCCCTCAAATAAGTATAAAAAATTTTACCTACAACCAAAAAACCCAAAAATTAAAAAAATACACAAATTGTACAATCGTGTAAAGCGTCTGACAAGGAATATCTTGATCCGATTTATTGAATAGTGAGACTTTGATATTAAAAAGCGGATTATGTCAATAGATTAGGTAGAAGTGTAGATATCTCTCTATACATAGGCCTCGGAGTTCTCATTTAATTTATCTAATTTTGAAGTCCGGAATTTTCATGTTTTTTTATTAGGTTTTGTTGTCATATTTTTACTAGGTTTACTAACATCACTAAATGTGGGCGTTGTATTTGAACAAGAGTAATGCCTATTTAAATTTAAAAGATTAATAAAATTATACTCAATTTCTATTGGACAGCGAATATGCCTAATGCACAAAGGCGGGATTTTATCGTGTCTCGTTAACGTTTTTATAGGTACCGTGTTTAGGGGTGACTTCATGAAGTGAACAGAGGAGTACTTGAGACTTACTGGAAAATGACAGCATCACCCAATATGATCCTAACAACACTAACATCCATATTGTCATTTGAAGAATGGAAAAATAAACCTATATATCCATTTAGACTGCCCTAGCCTAATTATGGCTGAAATTTCCTAAAATAAAATTAAAACTATAGGTTTTTTTTTGGTTTTTTTTGTCATAAAAACTATAGGTTCAATCCATAAATTTCCGTATTAGGCCGAGATGAAATTTATGGTAATGAGTAGGTGCTATACTCAAATATTATGACTATATAAGGTTCAAATTTTTGAGATCGAATCTGAAAAAATAAATTTTGCATGGAACCTAACTCAACTTCATTGGGTGGTAAAGTAAAATGTTTGAATTATAATTTGATCTAATTTAATCGTATTAGTTTTTTGTGAGAATGAAAAATCAACGATCTTATTAATGACATCAGTTGCGATATCTTTCTTGATCAAGTATGGCAAGTTATTGAAAAGGCAAGTATGGCAAGTTATTGAAAAGGCAAATAATTGCAGTGCTGATAGTGATATGCAACAAATTAAAAGTAGGTGGTATAGTACACGTTATTCCACAAAACACCTCTTTTCTTTAATTAATGGGTTTTTAACTCATGAACTATGGGTTGAATTGCCCACATGGGTTGGATGCAAACCCAACAAATAATAATGGATTATATGAATATATTAGATAGAGAGGTTGATATCTAATAATAAAGGGTAATTTAGAAATCGGTACAAAAATTTAGACTTATTTAAGAAAAATTACATTAACGAAACTTGTTTGGCCTTAAGTGCATTTTTAATAAAAAAGATCAAAATGTCATTTATTACTCTATTACTCTCTCTCTCTCTCCATTACTTTCTCACTCTCTCTTCCCTATGTTCTCTCTATTTATTTTTTTCTCTTTCTCTCACATTGATAATTTATTACTTTAAATATGTAAAGATTTAATTTAATTTTTTCATCTCTCTCCCCTATTTTTTTTCTCTCTATCTCATTCCCTCCCCCCTTATTTCCTTATTCTCTCTCTCTTATATCAACATCACAACAACATAATTACACTAATCAGTTACACAAATTAGTTACAATTACTTTATAATATACCAAACAGTTACTCGTGTGTTCTAATAAACCAAATAATTATACTAAATAATTATACAAAATTACAACACCAACCTAATTTGTCATTCAGTTATTTACATAAATTAAAGAGTTACATCATTTAGTATCACGACAGGATTACACAAATTATATACAATAGATTGGGTTTATCATTATACTAAATTTGGTATATATAATTAGTGTAACGATGTCACAATATTAAATGGTGCAATTATTTAGTTTATGTAAACAATTGAATGACAAATTGGGTTAGTGTTATAATTTTGTGTGATTGTTTGGTGTATCTGTTTGTTTGATTAGAATGCATGAGTAACTGTTTAGTATATTATAGGATAGTTGTAACTAATTATAGAGAGAGAAACGGATAGAGAAAATAAGAGGAGAGAGAGAAAAATGGGGGAAAGATAAATGAAAAAATAAATCAAATCTTTAAATATTTGAAAAAGAAAATAAATTATCAATGATATATGGAGAGAGAAAATAGGGGAGAGATGGGGAAAGCAACAAGAAGAGAGAGAGACGGAGAGAAAATAGGGGAGAGATAGTGAGAGAGTTTAATGAAATCTTTACATATTTGGTTGGATACAAAACTATCAATCAAGAATGCATAATTTAAGGGAGGATATTTAGGTAAAAGTTTTTTGATTTCATTTGAATTTTATACCTAAATACAATATGTTTTATTAAAATTAAACTTAATAGAGTAAACAATTTATCCATATATTTTTCCTTAAATAAGTTTAAAAAATTGTACCTATAGCCAAAAAACCCAACAGTAAATAGGCCTATGACTTCTCATTTCATTTGTCCAACTCTTGTAAGAAAAATTCATTTTTTTTTGCTAGGTTTGAGAGCATAAGTTCAGAGAGGTTAACTTTGTTAGTATAGTACCATAAATGAGATATCTAAATGCCTAAAGATTTATCAATGAATATCTAATTTGCATATTTTTCCTTGTTAACCAAAATTCACAACAGTAACATTACCAAAGTATGTTGGCAGTAAATGCTCAAAGCTAAATTGCATATAATAACCCTAAAGTGATGGAAGTAAAATAAACTAAAACGCAATTTTAAGGTAAATAACGCTAACATTCATCAAATCAAGACACGCCATCTGGTCCGTACGAAGATCAAGGTCTAAGGGGCTGTTGATAGGACATGCTCAGAGATTGATGGGGAGACAACATGTGTCCTTAGTGTGGCAGACCTGGACCCTCCATGAAGCGACACATGTCCTCAATGTGAGTCCCCTTGGAGTTCTTTGTGACTGACACATGTCCTCGGCGCACATGATTCCTGAGATGTTGTCTGATCAAATGTGTCCTCGATGCCTATGTCCCCCGGGGTACTTGTAGCTTGACATGTGTCCACGGTGTTTGCATCCCCCCGAAGTACTCGTTGCTTGACACGTATCCTTGGCATCTTCGGCCCCTCGAGGGACTCTCCACCTAGCACATGGCCTTGGTCTCAAGTCCCCACTCCATCGAGGTGTTGACAATTTTCCTGATGGTTGGCCCCTATCAAATAGCTAAGTCCGTAAAGAAGATAAAGAGGGGGTCAGCTGATGCAAGCATGCAAGCAAAACATCATCACTTGGATGTGGAGTGGACTGTCAATCATCGGTTCCCCCTTTCCAAGGCAGTCACGAGGGAAATAAACAAAATTATCCTTGCACATGTGTAGCTATAAGGAGGGCACATTAAATGACCCCCTCATTAGGATGAGACACATTTATTGCTTGACAAGATCAGAAAAATGAGCATTAAATGCTCGAAGATCCAAGCATTAAATGCGAAAGCTTCTACCACATGAAAAGAAAGACTCATTGCTCGAGGATTGAGCACCACCAGTTGTCTTCCAAATGAGCCAATGGGGAGCATTCCCTCAAAGGGACTCAGCTGTCCGCAATGATTGACTTGAGTGAGGTATAAATAGCTCTCACAAACTCAAGTCTAAGGTACGCAAAATCTCACCCAAGCAATAGAATAGTATTTTTCCAACTCTCTCTTACATACTGACTTGATCGTCGGACGGGTCACGTTGAAAAATACTCTAGCCTCTTTCTAACCCTCTTTTTAACTGACGGGACTCAGCTCCATTACGACTTCTCAACACCCATTAACTGTGGAATTTTTGACTTTCTAGGCAAACTCAAGTTCATCAGGGGAGAGATCTGTCAATTTTTTTACTGTGCCAAAATCACCGCACATAGTTTGGATCCTTACAGGTATCTTGCAAGGATAGTCAAAGAGAAGAAGAATCATATCGAGGGCCTTCTTGTTGCTGCTAATGATTGTGAGCCTCATTATTTGATTCATCTACTTCAGGTTAAAAGACTTGTATTTGGTATTACTAGGTTGGTTCCTCTCTATATAACATAAACTCCATTTGATTTGTATGTGCAGACAAAATTGTAGATTGGTTTGCAATAGCAAGTCATCTTATATAGATGCATTGGTTGTGTTGTTTCTTATACTGAAATACATTCTTTTGATTGCATCTACGTGTATAATAAATTGATTTTGTTTTCTTCGAGCACTGAATAAACTTTAAATGAACTACAACATGTTATTACTTTTGTTTTTATGGATTGTTGATATTATGATTGGGGGTTTGTGAAAAAGTTGCAAGATTTGAGAATCTTTTGGATTTGGTGGGTGTGATATATTTTTGCGATTTGTTTATCCGTGAAGGTATGAACCAAATTTCTGAAATCACCATGGTGCCATATACTTGGGATCCTTCTACACTCTATAACTTTTGGGAAGTGAGAGCTTGGGGTGTCCATCAATCAATTAATTGCATGATGATTGGTATTTAGACATGTCACATTATTTTCCTTATAGACAGGTGAAACCAACAAGAAAAAACCAAAGCATACTACTAGCAATGATATGAAAACAAAGTTTTGGAATTAGAACTTCATCACATTTGATATTCAACATTGAACTTTGGTTGTCCAATTTCATCCTTGAAATTTGCGTAAATAGACTTTACTTTTAAAATATATTTGACTATAAAAAAATAATGCCAACCTCATTTGCCTACCAGTAACTAAGTTAAACTATATAACTCAAACTGTGTGCACAAAGAGAGGTGTCAATACATAACAATAGCTAAATTGATCTTTATAATTCTATTGACCTTGTGTCGATGCTTTTATGAATCTAATTCTCAAAAACAAAAAATGATTGATCAAAATAATTATATAAATAGTTAATAGCATTTTTGGTCTTTAAAATTTGCACGTTTTGTCAGTTTAATCCCCAAAGTATTAGTTTTATCAATTTTGTCTCTAAACTATTCAATTCATGTTTAAATTGTTGACAGAATAATCATGTGTTGATCATGTATGGGTGAAAGTGTAATTTGTTAATATTATGTGGGGGAAAAATTATATTAATTAAACTCTAATAAAGTAAGTATGTTTTAGTTAAGCAATTGAATTACAAGGTAGGGGAGAGTATATGTGAAATTTAAATAGTCTTGAGAATTCACGAGTGGTTAAATGTGGGAATAAACAAAACAAGACGGGTTTAGTTTAATTATGCTAACTCTTGAATGAAAAGGACACCTGGTTGTGTCTTGCTTCTCCAACCATGAACCTTTGGGAAAATATAAAATGGGAAAATGCTTCAGGCGATGTGTGGAAGGAAATAGAAGAAGAAAAGAAAAAAGAAAAAAGAAAAAAAGAAACGAAAAGGTAAGAGAAGAGGAAAAGCTTAAGGATTTCAAAGAGAGAGATTCGCTAGAGTGCATGTGATCTTGAGTGAGAGAAATGTTCTTCTTTGAGATTTGTGTGATCTTTGATTGTGCAAAGAAGTGGAGTGGAGTTGTTTTGAAGAATTAAAGAGGATTCAAAGCTATTGGGTGGAATTTGGAGGAAAATCGAAGGAACTGGGTTGCAAAGGAGGTAATAAATTCTTATGAATTTTCATGTTTTTCTACTTCTAAATATGTCCTTGAAGCTTGGGTAAATGTTGGGTGGTGTTAGAAATGAGGTTGGGTAGAGGAAAATGGAGTTTGAACCAAGTTCTGCAATTCAAAACAGGGTTCAACCAGTTGAACAGAGTACTATTGTACATCAACCGGTTGATCAGAGTTCTGGCAGGCTTTCAACTGGTTGAAGTGTAACGACCAGCCAGTTCATCAAAGCTAATCTTGACAAATTTGATGTGATGTTTGGGCTCTTATACAATTGATCTAACCTTATCAAGGTACTTTAAAGGATCTTAAATAAGCTCATTATGGGTTTAATGGCTTACAAATACATGGAATGAGGATTCAAACTAGAATTGAAGTGAGTAAAGTGGGTAAAAGATGAGTAAAGTTTAGGGTAGTTAAGAGTGCAATATTTGGAAAGGAGTTTAGGAATATGCTTAACACGGGCATGAATACATAGCTACACATGTAGAATTAAGATGAAATCCATATTTGAAAGGTATTTTTATGTGGTAATTATAATGTGTGGTTGGAATAGAGGTATTGACTCCTACGACAGGTTTGCTTAAGATCTTATCCAAGGACGGGGAATGTGCGACATTGGGACTTGAGGTGGGTGTATTTCTTACGTGTGCATGAGATTAGTTTAAATGTACTTTATATGATATGGATTGTATAATGAGGTGGCTTATTTCTTTTGATTGGTACTATAAATAAGCTTTATCATATTATTGACATGGTTGAAGACCATTAAGTGAGTTGATAATTTATTAGGTGAACGAACTTGTAATTGCGATATAAACGATTTGCTAAATGATGGTGCCTTAAAGGCTTGTGTTGTTTGTTGTTAATAAATAGCTTTGTGGTTTGTCTTATTGGTCATAGTAAGATTGTAATTACTATGAGGTGTATGATTATTACGAGTAACCTTAATGTTGAATAATACATTAATAAAAGTTATATCGCTAGTGGGGTCGATATTGTCAAAATAACAGATATGTAACCTGTGTGAGGGATATAGCTTGTATGGTGGATGTCGTTTATGAGGCAAGGTTGGTTGAGTGACAAGTATTGATATAACTCTAATGGGATGCTAACTGGTAATAACGTGTTCTAAGTTTGCTAAAGAGACAAAGAAGCTTACATGTAGTTATTTAACTGCGGTTTAGTTGATTGAGAAGATAATATCTATACAATATCTATTATTGTTGTTATTGTTAATGATTGCTTATATACACTCACTAATCGTGTGTGCTCACCCCCTCCCCCCCCCCCCCCCCCCNACCTGATCTATTTCTTATCAGAAAAAATTTAGTTGAGCTGCATTGAGTTAAGTTTTGAGTATCATCAAATTACTTTCTAATTAAACACAGAAAATAATAGAGGATGCTTCTAGGGTTGATCTTCATTAGCAGGTCTGGCCACGCAGACTGGAACAATGCAAAGCAAATCACTCTATTGAAATTTTTTATCTCATTCTTAATATTATACAAATCTAGTCTTTACAATGGCATCCTACAACCTTTGCCTGCCCTAATTATGATTTCAAAAAATCAAGTGAGGAAAAGTGAGATAATCAGAACGGATTGAGTGTATATGATGTCCTAATATGTATGAAATCAAGAACTTGAAAGCCATCAGGAAAATTAGAATGCCAGAAATAATGGGACATGGAAGTAGTACAAATTCCTATAGAGTTATCCTACCTAACTCCAAGAGGTATATTTCCATTTACTGTGTTAATTCAAAGCATCACTAGAGTGCCTAGATCATAAACTCCTTTTCAACTGAACATCAAAAGGTGGAATTGCAGAATTAAAAGCTTNAAGAGGAAAATGGGTTTCCCATGTCTGGTCTGGACATTTTGTGTAGTTACTGAATCTTGTAGTTGGGGAGATATAAATTGTACTAAATTACGGTTGTTTATTTCATGTAAAAGAAATGTTGGGATACAAAGGGAGTAAAATTATGTTGTTGTAGCTAATCAGTTTAAATTACATTTTTTTTAAAAAAAATTTTATGTACAGGGTACATGTGTGTGTTAGAAAGTGGGGTCCACTCTATCTCTTGGTCGGGTTATGACATTTTGGTATCAAAGTTTAAGTTTGATAGGTTCTGTAGACATATGGGTCTAGTTAGCAGTGGACAACTTAGAGTGTTTGTATATGGTAGAGGAAGTTAAACATTAGGATGTTAATGTTTTGTATATGTGTGATTATTAATATTGATTTGTAGCACTATAACATTGTGGATGTTACAATCAAACTGGATAGAATGAATATGGAATGTTCTTATATTCTTTTTATGGAAAACGAATGGGGTGGGTAAGGTTAAAAAGGTGCAATGATTACTAATATGAATAATGGGTAATTCAAGAGTTGTTAATGTAAAGGTTTGAATCAGAACACGATGGATTTGATTTACTAAATGGCAATTGGAAACATAAAAAGTAACATGGCAATAGCAACTAACAAGCTATGGGGGTAGAAATTATAATTAATAGCACATAAAAGGTATTGCTGATTATGGGGGATTTGTAAAGTTGTGACTTATACGTGCTCTGTGTGGCAAGTGAAAAAAAAAACTCTTGACAACTTTCGATCTATTAGTGAAATTTTAATGTTAGTACAGACTAATCGTGACTGGGTTGAAAAGGTGTCTAAAGTTGAAAATTTATCCTCTTAATGACAATGTTATGAGAAGGGAAAAAAATTCTATGTTTTATCCTCAAGGGAGGATGTCTTTGATAGAGTAAGGAAAGAGAAAAAAAGAAGAAGATAATTTATCATCTTGTTATGTTTCTTTATCTTGGCATGGAGCCTTGGTTCTTAGTTCACTTAAAATTTAAGTTTTTCAAAATAAATTGAGTTAGATACAAACTCTTAGATCAAGTGGTTTATATATATGTGGTTATGAATTTTATAAACAAAATTTAGTTCAAAAAAGATGGAATGAATAGCAAGAGATGTTTAAGTGGTTAAACATATTAATTGGCAAAGGGTTTGAAAAATGAGGTAATCTATTAAATATGCATGCATATGTGAGAAATTTGGCATGTAGGGAAACATATTTATGAGATTTGAAACACTATGTGCTAATGTTAAAAACGATGATATTACAAGCAGTTACTCCTAAAGGTTCAAGGGAAAAAAAATTGGAGAAAGGGGAAGTGATATATTGTGATATGTGTATTGGATTGGAATTGGATTGTTTAAAGTTATTGTTTGATAATTTTGTGTGGAATCATAGTTGTATAGTAGATTGTTGTTACTTATGGGATTTACTTAACTTTTGTGTGATGGATGTGATGATATATGTGTGAGTGCGCTTTTTCCTTGCGGTTGATAATGACCAAGGTATATTTATGTGATGATATTGAATGTATATGATGATATAGTCTTAAAAGCAAATGTAAGTAACCAATAGTGGCATGTATGTGCCTTTGTGGCAAGAATATAGCCTAAAATTCTGAATAAGTAGCCGATAGTGGCAATAAGTAGTCGATAGTGGCATTATTATGCCTTTGTGGCAGGGAGATGGCCATTAATGGCATACTCGCTATAACCGTTACGGCGGTATGATATATTGGAGATGGCCATAAATGGCAGGCTCGTTATAACCACTAGGGTGTATTCATTATATGTTAAATAACCATAATGGAGAGATCATATGATTGCCATATAAGATGGTTATGAATGTGAATATATAATTAATATACATGTGTGAATGTCAAGTGTAATGACTTGTGAATGGATGTGTGTTTATAGAAATCATCTAAAGATGGTTTATGAGTGTTGACCTATCAAATTTTGACTAGATGATATTGCTTTAATGATCAATATGAATTTGTATAAATTGCTTTGGTATGAATACAATTCCTAGGGTGAGGAATTTTTATGTAGTGTTATAGATGAATCATGGTACCATGATATTCAATAAAATATTGATATGCTACTTATGAAGGAACAAAATGTATTCTTGTGGATGATAGTTTGTATGTGAGATAAGGTAAAACACTTTGGTTTGAGATAAGAATTAGCGATGGTGGTGTTACGATAAAATTTGGTCATGAAGGAATAAAATTATGGTTGATTGTACTATACTATACGGTTTGAGTGAAATAGAATAATAAAAACTAATACATTGATTAACTGTAGTTAGTATAATAAGCACTGATGTGACGATGGTGATATAATAAAAGTAAGTGGTGTGATTAAGCGGGGGTGGATGAAGTTTGAAATATTTGAAAATTGCGAAAACTAGTAAATTGATTTCATTGAAACAAACAAACAAAAAAAAGTGAACGGAAGAATGAATTTATGAATATTCTAATACAAATACGTGTTTGGGAGTTGGGGAAACGTTGGGGTGGAAAAATCTTGAAGAGGAAGAAAAATATTTTGATGAAATACTGAATAGTTAGTATTTGAAGCGAAAATATAAATGGGCATACACTTGTGCCTTTTGAATTTTACAATTGCGAGCTAATTTAAGAAGGAAAAAATGTTAAGGAAAAAAAATGTTACCAAATATATAATTAAAAGACGAATATGGGATAGATGTATACATGTTGATACATGGGTTGAAAATTTGATTTGCCAATATTGGGGAGCATAACGAGTATATAAGGAAGGTATAATTATCCAATCAAAACTACAATAAACAGCAACTTTAGTTGCAGAAAAGTCGTCAGTAAAACTCTTAAATTTGTCACAAAATTATTTTGAGGTGAAAAAAAAATACCACTAGGTTGTCACTATAGATGTGTCACTAATAGTTAATAGTGACAAGCTACATAGGTTGTCACAAATAATCTAGACCTTTAGTGACGATTCTATATCATCACTGAATCATTCTCAATAGCGGCAAAATTTATCGCCACTAATATTTTAAACTTTCATCACTAAATTGTTTGTTTCCGTCGCTTAAAAACTATTTTCAGCCCAAAAAAAATATTTTAGTGTCGGAATATATTGACACTAATTAGTATCCTTCAATCATTAGTGACACAATTTTTTGTTGTCACTAATATGTTTAGCAACAATTTCAAACTTTCGTTCCTAATTAAGATAAAGTTTTATTGCCACTAAATTGTCGGTTGTAGTGACAATGTTTTGATTGTCACTTACAATTTTTGTTTACTTTTAATGGCCAGCTTTATAATTGTTACTAAAGACTTATTCAATGACCATATTTTCTATTGTCACTATAAAATTTTAAAGTATGTTGTGACAAATTTTATAGCAGTCACTACAAAACTATATAGTGACAACTATAATGGTTGTCACTCACATAATAATTCATAACAACTTTCATAAACCTTGTATAAAATTGATCTGTAATTAAGATATCCTAATCTTTCAATATCATTTGAAACAAATCGAAATTCAATCATAGTTTAGTTATAAAATCAAAAACTTATGGAATTATCATAAAATTGTAAACAATTCAACAAATACTTCAGAAAAAAAAAAAAAGCAATAAAAAAAGTTTTCCTCAAGCAACAAAATAAAAAATTAACAATAAACTGTTGGTCTTTATTCCTTTCATGACCATGAGAAGATATAAAACAAACTTCATGACGGACAAAAAAATGTACTTCGTGCTTTCGGATTAATTCTAGTCCTTTGAACACAGTTTTCTATTCTCATAAAGAAGTTGTAGAGATAACCACCTTGGCAAAAATTAAACACTATAATAGTTGTCATAACTCTTTAATTTTAAATCACATAAAATAGTAAAAGCTTGGGAAACAATGTCATCATAAAAATATAGACTTGGTAATGTCTAGGTCTTATTTTCAAACTTCTCTTCACTTTATGCAATGCAAGAAACAAAACTTCAACGCTTATTATCAAAGGTTTAGATTGAGTGATAACCAACCAAATGGTCCTTATAATTTCTGATAATAATGTATTGCACTTTGCACTCTTAAAAATGTATTGTAGCACTTTTAACATTGTTAAGGGAGGTTTAATACAAAAGACTATAGATGACCATCATTAAAGAATACACAATTTCTAATATATATATCATGAGGCTCATTACATCAACTACTTCCTATTGTCCACAAGTACAATAGTACTTATATGATTAAAAGAAAAAAGAATAAATCACAAAAAAGTATGAAACCTATGAAGAAAGATCACCATGTGCTTGACAAACATAAATATTTTGCTCAAAATGATTGCATCAACTAAAGAAAAGCTAATCTTCCAAATATGAGAATGAGTTGAATATCTAATCAATAATATTTAACTCAAACTTAAAGTCAAAAAATTTAACTGTCATATTATTGTCTTATCATCAAATATTAACAACCATGACAAACTAATTTAATGGATCTATGTTGTCATTGAGTGTCAAGTCAATCACAATATCAATCTCTAATTAATATATCAAAACACCATAATATCAGCAAGTATACTGCACAATTTCTTCTATAAAGCCCCAGAGTCATTTCATAATTTCAAGTAGAATCAAGAATTAAGAACTTGTTCATAAGTTGTAATACTTCAAATGGAATTATTGTGCACCCTTAAATTTATCCTACAAAAGTAAAAATGAGAACACTTATCTAAATTGTAATTGCCCTAGTTGAGCCCCATATTGCTTCCATCTATCATGCAATAAAATAAAATTAATGACACCTTAAAAAAACAAGAAAAGGAAAAAAAATCAAAA
This sequence comes from Ilex paraguariensis, assembly GCA_963454935.2. NCBI lineage: Eukaryota > Viridiplantae > Streptophyta > Magnoliopsida > Aquifoliales > Aquifoliaceae > Ilex > Ilex paraguariensis. The sequence continues at coordinate 53,992 of CAUOFW020003835.1, forward strand.
CTAAGCTTTCATTAATCAAGTATTCCACCTACCATGAAAGAGAGTCAGGTGCAAGGGTAGACATGTGCCTCTCATCCTGCATCTGCTTCATCAATGCTTGCCAAATCTCATTTGTCACATTTTGAGTTGCTTCTTGCATCTGCTCCATCAGTACTTGCAAAATCTCATTTGTTGCTTTTTTAGTACCCTTAATCACTTTCATGTCCTTTTGTTGAGCACTAAGTTTTTCTTCCAACTCATTAGCCCTTTTGTTAGCTGCCTCCAACTCCGATTTATTGTGGTGCTTAGATAAGGATCGGCTAGGCTTCGGACCATGCCCACAACCACGTATCTACCCTAACTTATGTCCAAGAACCTCTAAACAAATTTCCTTCTCACAAACTGGTGCTTCATTCTCTCCTACAGACTGCGACTAAAGCTCCACCATTTTCTCCTAAAATGGCAAGGCATATAAATTTTAGATTACATTAGTTCAATCAATATGATGATAAACAAAAATTTTAACCAAATTGATAACTTACATAGTTATGATGTGCACGGTCATTCACCCAAGAGAGTTTCTTATTACTATCGTGAGTTATCTTATATAACTCAATTGGCCCAAGCACTTCACCAGTTTGAGCAATCTACATCATTTCAAATATGTGAATTACTTTTTAAAGCATATCACTACGCATATGATACACTCTATAACTAAGAATTATGTTGCTATCATTTCAACACCCATCCGGGCAAAAGACTTCGTCCCAGTTACATTAGGTGTGTTTTGCATTGCCTGATTCCTTGCATTTTGAGCACTCATTTTCTACATTAAAATACAACAAGTATCTTACATTAGAAATATTTTAAACGAATAAAGGTAAAATTGATTTTTTTAGTATCTATAGTAAGTTCAAAAACCTTAAATTCATCAGAGGAAAAGTAAGAAGAAAGATAATTCCAATCTTCTTGTGGCACACCTGGTGGTGAATGTTGCATAGCTACTTCTGTCGTTGGGTGTGGCAAGAAGTAGTTCTTGTGCAGCTTATGGTGATGATTCTGATATTGTGTGTTCATTTGGGCAAATGTTATATCTTTAACCAGTTCATCATGGAGATTGAACAATTCCTACAAAAAATAGTGAATTGTTTACATTATTAACAACGAAGGCACTGTGAGAAATAAAGGTAACAACAACTGAATTACAAAATAAAACAATAAGTAACTTTTGTTTCCTATTCCTCCTCTTATTTCCTTGTTTATTTTCTCATACTAGCAACATCTCCAACCTCTATTCAACTTAATATACTCTTTTAGACTAAACAACCATCATATCTTATGCTCAATGACTTTTCTGGTTAACATGCATTTCTTATGTAGAATTTGTTACATGTACCCTTTGTCTCATTACATTAAAATACACAGTATAGTTGAAATGTTTGAGTACTTGGAAAAGCGCTTACCTTGGCCATTTTGAGTAAACTCTCCTAATCGGCTTTGTCAATCTTTACCCATTTTGTCACTTGAAGAGGTGCATGCTTCCAAACAATACATCCCAACTTTGTTATAAGTGGCTGACATTCCAATCCTACTATTCGCCCAAGCTCTTTTGGCATCTCAACATTAAGCTTCTCACCGGCTTGCTTTTTTATTTTTGCAAGATCAATATTTTGGGTTGGTCCCCATTTCCTCCTCGTTGAGGATGACTCTGAAGATAAAGTGTGAACAATGTTGGTACATGATTTTGTTAAGAACCTAATTTTTTGATAAAATTAAAGCCTAAAGAAAATTCAATAAAAAATTAAAAATGCAACTTGTATAAATTAATATTTTGAACAATATTTAACATAATTCCATTAAACAAACATACCAACATTATGTTCGACATGTCCCTTTGGCAAAGGAACAGTATGCACACTCTTGGAACCATGAGACTCTTGTGTGAGTGGTGATGTACGACCATTAGCACCAACCTGTGTTTGTTTATCAGATGGTAATGAAACTGGAAGCAGTAATGATAATTGTCCTCCACCACGCCTAGCAGTTCCTCGTTTCCCCAATCCGGCCATTTGTGTGCAATGAAGCAACAAAATAATACAACAAATGAATATCAATTGCACAAATACAAATGGTTACGCACATCTATGTGTGTATATAATGGAAATACAAGTATTGCAACAATGTAAAGTTTTCCTAGTATAAAATGAATTACACCGAAACCTTATCTTTAGTCAGAGTCACATTCGTCATTAATGAAGGTATCATCTTTGTCAATATCATCACTACAGGAATCTTCCTCGATATCACCGTCATTAATAAAGTTGTCATCTTCTTCATCTACATTTTCCATTGGTTGGTCACGCAATATATTATCTACATTAGTACATACTAATGTGATCATATCTTCTCTTTCTAATGCTGGTATTTCATCAATTTCCATTGAATCAAAAACCTCATCAGGCACATGTTCTTGGTAAGGCTCCTCACCAGAAATCAATTGTTCTTCAAACTGTTCAGGAACATCAAAAGACCCGCGAGGTTGTGTTCTCTTTACAATGCGCCAATTTTTTCGTAACTTCAAATCTTCAATATAAAAAACTTGTTTTGCTTGAGAGGCAAGCACAAATGGTTGGTCCTTTTACCAAGTTCATGATACATTTACACTAGTAATCTTCCAATCCTTGTCTATTTGGATACATGTACTATTCTTTACATCCCACCAATCACACTTGAATAACATAACTCGATTCTGCCCAAGTAGATATTCTAACTCAATAACTTCAATGACCACGCCATTGAAGTCTATCAACCTTCTATCATGTTCTCCCTCTACGACCACACCACTATTTTGTGTTTTCATTTTCCTCTCACGATCTTGAGTGCGGAACCTAAATCCATTTGCATTACAACCTGTGTAGCATTTCACTCGATTATTAGGACCCTTGGCAAGGGACAAAAGTTCTTTGCTAGTAGGCCCTTCATGATACAAATTTTTAACCTATAGATAGAAGTGAAAATTATCAATAGAAACCTAGTAAAATAATCAAATACACATTGTTTTGATAATAGCAACAAAAATAGGTAGATTTCAAATTGCACTTACACGTTGTTTGAATCATTTAGGAAACTGCAAGTTATGCCTTCGATTAATGTTCCTTGTACTCTCAGCTTTTAGAATTTCCTTGTGGTCGCTATACATTAAGTATATATCATTATGACCCAAAATTAGCTAATACCAAGGCATAAATCTAATGAGCAAACAATAAAATTTTAAGTACAAGTAATTAGAAAATTAAACTTACACTATAAAATTTTGAACCTCTTCACAATTATTCAACACGTAATTCCGAGCTTTTTCCCACTAAATATTATTCAACTCACCGTATATGGTCCCACCAAATGCATGACCATTATATGCAAATACAGACAACTCGCTCAACTTTGCATCTCCATCATAGTTCTGTTCAGCTCGATTGAATCTCATCTCAACATTACCCAATTACATAGAGCAAAAATTCAAGCATTCATTGTCAATGTAATGCTCAGCAATCAACCCTTCTGGCCGAGCCTTAGTAAGTACATATCCCTTTAGTTTCCCCATTTACCTATCAATATACATAACAAAAGAATTAAGACACAACTGAAAAAGGAAAACATGATTGATGCTTAAGTAATCACCTGATAAATAAATTATTAAATACCTTTCAAACGGAAATGTCCATTGGTATTGGACTGCTCCAGCAAGCTTGGCTTCTTTAGCAAAGTGAATCATTAAGTGTACCATTATGTCGAAGAATGTTGGGGGAAATAAACTTTCAAGTTTGCACAGTGTCAAAGTAATCTGCCTTTCAAGTTTCTCTAACACATCCAAGTACAACATCCTAGAACATAATTGTTTGAAAAAACTACAGAGCTCAACTAATGACTGACACACTTCCTTGCCCAAGGATCCAAGTATTTCCACTAAGAGTATCCATTAAAGGAAAATATGACAGTCGTGACTCTTCAATCCTAAAATACGACACTCTTTTATCTTCACACATCGAGAGATGTTTGAGGCAAAACCGTCTGGAAACTTGATTGAAGTTAAGAATTCACATATTTTTCTCTTCTCATCATTGGACAACTGGTAACATGCAGATGGCATAAGAACTTTATCACCTTCAAAACAAATGTGTAATTCTGACCTTAGGCCCATTGCCATCAAATCCTTACGAGCTTTCCAATTGTCCTTAGTCTTTCCATCAATATTCATTAATGTGCCGAGCACATTATCACATACATTCTTCTCTATGTGCATGATATATAGGTTATGTCGTTGTTTCAGGGTTTTCCAATATGGAAATTCGAAGAAAATGCTATTATTTGTCCAATTCAAATCACTTTCCCGACATTTCCTCTTTTAGGTGTAATTCTAACCTTAGGCCCATTGCCATCAAATCCTTACGAGCTTTCCAATTGTCCATAGTCTTCCCATCAATATTCATTAATGTGCCGAGCACATTATCACATACATTCTTCTCTATGTGCATGATATCTAGGTTATGCCATTGTTTCAGGGTTTTCCAATATGGAGATTTGAAGAAAATGCTCTTCTTTTTCCAATTCAAATCACTATCCTGACATTTCCTCGTTTTCACTCGAATTAGTTCAAGGGCCTTACCGAAAACAACTTGATCAATAGAATTCAAATATTTCAATATGTCATCCCCAGATAATGGTTCAACTGGTTCCCTAAAGTATTTCTCACCATCAAATGACTTAGTCTCCTTTCGCCATCTATGATTAGTTGATAAGAAACGACGATGTCCCATGTAACAATACTTCTTTCCATTTGGCAAATATTTGGACGAAGTCTCACTCATGCAAACTGGACATGTCATATACCCTTTGGTGCTCCATCCAGACAAGTTAGCATAAGCGGAAAAATTATTGATAGTCCATAGTAGTGTTGCATGCAAGCAAAATTTCTCTTTAGAGTAACCATCATATGTTTCAAAGCCATCTTCCCATAATTTTTTTAACTCATCAATTAATGGTTGTAGAAATACATCGATGTCATTTCCTGGGGAATTTGGTCCTAGAATAATCATGGACATCATGAGGAAAGGATCCTTCATACATTTCCAAGGAGCCAAATTGTATGGTACAAGAAATACTGGCCAAATTCTATAAGCATTACTCATGTTGCCAAAAGGATTGAAGCCATCACTTGCTAGACCAAGCCTAACAGTGCGAGGATCCTGGGCAAATAACTCATGCTTTTTATCAAAATCTTTCCATGCGTCGAAATCAGCAGGATGCCTTAACACATTATCCTCATTGATACGTTTGTCTTTATGCCACCTCATGTCACAAGCAATGTTCTTATTTATAAACAACCTTTGCAATCTTGGCTTTAATGGGAAGTAACGCAATACTTTTTGAGGTATCTTCTTAGATCCTTCAAACTTCAATCCAGAGCTCCCACATTTTGGACACTTATCTAAATCCTTATAATCTTTCCAAAAGATTGCACAGTCATTTACGCAAGCATCTATCTTCACATAGTTAAGGCCCAAGTCACGAATTGCCTTTTTTGACTCATAATACGACTTAGGAAATGAATCACACATTGGAAAGACATCCTTAAATATTTCAAGCAACATGCCAAAGCACTTATTGCCCACGCGATACATCATTTTTAAATGAAGCAACTTCACAAGAAAATACAGCTTAGAAAACTTCTTACATCCCGGATAAAGTTCTTGCTTGGCATCATTCAACAATTTAAGAAATGTATCCACTTCTGCTCCATCCACATGAACATCCTACTTAATAGATTATTCTCCAACCCCCCAATGGTCCCCAAAATGACTAGTGGCAATATCATCTATCAAACCATGCATATCATCAACTTCATTACCTTGCTCACATTTCTCCTCAACACCCTCATCATTAGCAAAATTGTTTTAAAAGTCTTCCCCATGATATATCCACCTAAAATAACTCTTAACTATCCCGTGCATCAATAAATGCCTTTCAACAACTTCTTAAGGGTAGTCACAGAAGTTGTTACACTTCATAAAAAGACATGGGATCTTGCTATGTGGTTCTTTATGTGCATATGCAAATTGGAGGAATTTTTTCACTCCCAATTGGAAAGTATGGTGCAATCTATTCTTTTGTTGTATCCAACTCCTATCCATACTTGTGTTCCTACACAACGAACAAATTCAACTTTGCAATAAACTATCCAATTGACCTCAACACATTAGACGAAAAACAATTGTTCAAAACAACGGTTCCATGCACAATAATGATAATAATTTTACCCTTTCTCATGAAAACAATGAAATTTCTAGCAACTGGCCATTAATTTTAAAAAACAAAAATAACGACAATGAAGTAATAATAAAAAAAATAGCACTAGTGAAGACAAAACAATTCCCCTCTACCATCAGTTGAAAACTCTTCAAAATTGTTAGATAGTAACTCTATAATAGAAATAATACGTACACACACATACACACACATCCAGGTAGCTCCATCTCTATGTCTTCCCCTCTCTCCCTTTTTAACTCTTACTCACACATATTATCAATTTTAGTGGATTATCTTTATTGCAATTGTGGCAATGTGATTTTGATCTTGATAATTTTCCCATTATTGTTGTGTCTGCAATACACATATTTTTTTTCACTCTCAAAGTAATTTCCATTTTTTTATTTGTGTTGATTTTCTATTAACAATGTCGTATTTGATTTTGTTACTGGTTGGTGCTAAAAGATGGTACGATTATGATAAGACCCATCTTTTATTTCATCGAAACCATTGTCACTTTATGTCCTCTACCTCACGCAATGAAGCGATTTCGGTTTAATCATATCAGCACACTCTTCTTGAGTTTATGGTGGGGTGATGTCGTATGTTGTCAAGGTTTGGATTCTTCGACAATTGGTTCATTGAACTTTGTCATTTAACTTTCGTGGGATATTTGAATTGATAAGTAGTAGATTGTAGTTATTTGTCAAAAGGATTTAATGTTTAATTGCATAAATTATTGTACTTAGTAGTTATTTGCATTTGTTTGTTTCGAAGTTGCATTGAAAGATTCTTTTTTCCCCCAATTTTCTAGGACATGCAAGCTATATTCTTCATATTTAAACTATGAGGAAATTACAAACAGAGCGGTCTCTTTCCTACAGGCCATATGAATAGCTTGCAATTGAATTCAAAAAGCCTTGGATAAGAGATAATCTTCATAGTATTTGTATTTTATTAATTAGCCTCTTCCTTTCTTAGTTGTTATGATTTGCAGCTTAAGATGTATACATGAGAAAGAGGCTAACGAGAGGAAGGAGGTAGCCAAAAGTAGGTACCTAAAAAAGCATTATTTGTTCAATTAGTTGAATTTGCGATGCTTGTGATCGTTAAAAAAAAAAAGGAGAGGGTATTAAGCGGGATGCTGATTATTTTTGTTGTAATCTTTTTTCTAGTTGTGGGTGCTGGATTTTGATTTTGTTTATTTAAATTCCAATTTTGCATAGGTGTTCACTACATGTGCCTCCAAGTGTCTGACAAACCCAATTTCTATTAATCTTTGTTGTGATAGTACTATTGTTTTCTTAGTTTCTTGAGGTTGGTATGTGATCTGTGTCCATCAAGGTAATGTCTCCCTAACAGATGCCATTGGGTTGTTTGGTTGTAGGTCCTCTCAAGAATCTTAGTAAAAAAACAAATAGGAGAACTCCCTCAATTCAAAAAGTGAGAATCCACTAATTTTTAGGCTGTCAAAATACCGGTAGGTTTTAGATTCTTAACATTTGAACTGAAATACCATCTTAGTTGTGTAGTTAGTGGACACATGATTACTTTGTTATTAAAAATAGTTTTCCCCTATAATTACTAGGAATTTGATTTCTGCTTTTTTGCTGATTTCTTTAGCTATGACCTAGTACCTTTTGGAATATTAGTGAGTGATGAGCTTGATTTGGTCAGATGATGACAACATGAAGAGAATTGTTGTGTATTTATACTTTGAAAGTTTTTACCAGAAGCTTATTCTTGAAATGAAGTCAATCAATGCAAGGTTTTAGACGGATTTGTGTGAGCAGTATGTGTATTGCATGGCAAGAATTTGAGTTTTACTGTATTAGTCCTAAGAAGTCTATCAACTAATCAATAGTCTCTTTTAAAAATTTTAAAGCTAAGATCTTCCATTGTTGTTCCTGCAATTTTATCAATGCAATTTTAGTTGTAGTGTGTTGAGTTTTCACTGGTATTTTGTTAACTTCTTGAAGAGTGTGTTAGGTTGTTGTTTTATCAGATTTAAGATTGGTGATGGGAGTTTGCTTTGATTTGGGTTTCTCGGCTTCCATGGATTTGTTGATTTTGTTCCCTTCCACTTTTTTGAATTTTTTCATGTTGCACCAGAGGTTTTGAAGTGCATTTAGGATCAATAAATTTGATATATTTAGAGTGTTGGGCACTGTACTATGTGTCTATGCTTCATATATTTATATTTTTCATCAAAATCGCAAAGTTATTAAAATTAGAATTCAAGAAGTAAGTATAATAATACTTCTAGAATATAATTGAAACAAGTAAATCATCAATCTTAAAAAAATTAAATATCGATTATAGGCCAAGTATAAACAATTTAAATTTTGATTCACAAATTTAGAACCAAAAGAACTCATAAATATTTAAATCAATAACAAAATGCACAAAACTCATAATTGTATCAGTGAACCATTCTTTCACGAGCGTGGCTTCTCTGCTATTGGGAGGAAAACAACACAGTTTGTTGTTAGGATAAACGACACAGTATCCTAACAACACACTATGTTGTTTTCCTCCAACAACAGAGGAGAAACGCCCTAGTTTCAACCATCAATAGTCATGGAAGGAATAAGCCAACCAGAGATTCAGTTCGCAACATACAGCACAAACTATAACATCTTTAAAATCATTGGGAATGTTGAAGAAGCATAAAAATATGAAAGATAGACAAACACTAGCAATCCATTAAATTAATTGAATGAGGAGAAATAAATTTCATGCTTCGGACTCGAATTCAATTATTAAAGCATGAAAAATAAAGAAATGCCTATAATCAGAGGTGATGAAACCGTAACCCTTGTAATTGCAGAGAGCTATAGAGATAGAGTATAGAGAGTGAGAGAGCTTTGTAGAGAGAGATAGAGATACGGTCTAGAGATTGAGAGAGCTAGAGAAACATATCGATAGAGGATGTGAAGAACAGTCATAGTAGGATTCTGCAAGAATTTGTGACAAGGTAGGATGAGAACGGATAGATTGAGAAGATAAGTGAGTGAATGATAAGATTTCTTCAAGCTTGTTCCCCGCCCTTCAGCTCAAAAAAAAAGAAAAAAAATGCCCGCCTAGTTATTAAGTGATAAAGTGGTGTTATAATATAATATAATGATATAGTTGTTCTAGATTAAATTTTTAGTTAGGACAAAAATAATATTTAATCTAGCTAACAAGCTCAAACTTTCACATACCAATTATAACACATTTTTATTAAAATTAATTGACAAATATAAATAGTACGTAATAGTAGGCCTGTCAATTGTGTCGAGTAAGACGAGTTCATATCGAGTCTTAACGAGTTTGTGTCTTAAAATATAATCCATGCATAACCACTTCATTTATTAATTCGTGTTTAACGAAATGTGACATATCGAGTTTGTTTATTATATAAATCGTGTATAATCGAAATATAACCGAGTCATATTATATATTTTTTTTGATTGACTTCACTCATACCCGATTTGGTTTGTAATCATGTCATGTCCACAAGTTTACGAAATTGATGACTTAAGAAAGGTTTAAACCATTTAATTTCGTATTGTGTTCATGTCATATATAATAGATCGTGTCATATTTTGACACCCAACATACGAGATGACAAATTTGGATTAATTTATGATACTTTAGTACAAGTGCACAGTTGATTATCCAGCTGATAAGCATATCCGATTTAGACCAAACCAATTAGAATACAAATCCAATTGAAAAACCTGATTCCATTACCTGGTGTATTTCATTTTCAATGTCTATATATGTAATCTTAAAAATTGAAATTTAGTTAAATTAATTGCATATTAATACTCGGATTCAGTTTAATCAATTATAATGGGTTCAAATTATTTGAACAAATTAGGTTTCAATATATCAAAATTTGAATCTATCCTAAGCATTATAAATGATTCGTATTCTAATTCAACTAGTCTAAAATAACTTCAATCTATATTCAATTAACTAAATGTGAATTCGTATATAGTTTTGTATTCAGGTTAAATATGGATCTCAATTCGATTTATTTATAAGCCTAATTTATTTGCATCCTTAGTTTAAGTACATGGATGGTCAAAGTCCATACAATAATGTTGATGATGCTAGAAATTGTCCTCCAAGCATCAAAAAGGGATAGTGGATGTGAGTTGGTTTAAGTTTTGAACTGGCGGTGTTAAGAGTTTTCAATTCATCAGTTTTGGTCAAAATTGACCAATTATCTGATTTTTCAACAATTTGATTATACCAGCGATCTTTTTAGCGATCCATACCGCTGAAGGACCCGGTTCACCAATCTGACCAGGCGGCCCAGTCCGATTCTAATAACAGTGATTAACACTGTTACAAGTGACAAACATAAATTTGTCACTAATAACTCATAGTTCATAAATATCAGTGAGAAAATAATTATTGACAAAGATATATTTATCACTAGTACCTCATTGGTTTATGTAAAAATTGACGTGTGGTTAGATTGCCACTAAATAATTGGTGTTAGATTGATTATTTAGTGACAATGTTAAAATCTTGTTGGTAAAATGCTTTCCTCCAACACATTTTAGCACTAAAAAATTTTCATCTCAAAATTAATGATAAAATTGTAAGTGATAAGTTCGAATTCATCACTAATAGCACCTTGATTCATACCAAATAGTGACTCATAAATAGTTGGGCTTAGATTGTTTATATAGCGACAACGTTAAAATAATTGCCGCTTAAATCCTTCCCTCCAATATATTTTTGCGCCAAAAAATTCTCGCCCCCAAATTAGTGATCAGATTATTAACAACACTTTAAATTTTTTCACAAATACCACCTTGGTTCATAAAAATAGTGACTAGTGGATAAGTCGTGACTAAAGAGCTATCATTGGATTTATTTTTTAGTGACGACATTAAATTAATTGCCACTAAAGTACTTCCCTCCATTTTTTTTGGTGCCAAATATCTCCCGCCTCAAATATTAGTGACAATGTTTAAGTGACAATGTTTTTAGCTTGTTACTAAATATTTTGGATTAGTAGCCAATATTTATTTTCGCCACTAAACATTAAATTTTAGTGAAGATATAAGTTTCGTCACCAATACATTTGCCACTAATAAGCTTATTTCTGTTAGTACTAGTAAAAAGGGCTCTATACTTATCTTTTGGAATTTGAATTTTCATTGCAATTGTGAAATGTGTTTCTACTAGAGTCTATAATGACATGTTAAAATGTTTTTGTAAAGAAGTGTAGGAATATTATAAGATGAATGTGGGCTAAGCAACATCTGGGAATTGTACTTGTGTCTGATCTGGAATTCTTAAGATTCATATTGTCTATATCTGATGTCGGAATGTGTATAAATAAAAAATAATATGTATGGACAGGTGGTATGCAATATATATCATTAGAACAAAAAGTAATGATTAAAAATCGAGGAAAGGATAGGTTGGTGCAACTAATTAAAGTATAGTGAGGTGAAGTTATTTCAAAAAAAAAAAAAAAGAATAGTAAAGGTGAGTAATGGGGATATGTTGTGTGTAATAGCAATGTTTGAATGTTGTGAATATTAACTAAATAAAGTGTGACTTTGTGGATAAGATTGTAAGCACAATATAGGTGAATATGTAGTCATGACTCCGGGGTAGAATATCGAAGGTAAATACGTAGTTGTGATGTCGGGACAACGCACCGACAATAGAAGTTGGTTGGGACAATGGAAAAAAAAATCTTGTTCTTGATTTGGAATAAGGAGGGTGCAAATGACTATATTTAAGTGTTTTAATGTGAGATGTATGATTTATTTTCATACTTGGGAATTCTTTGGTAATTAGTTATACTTGAAATATGACAGATTTGTCTTATGTTTGATGATTTTGAATGGAGGGTGAGTTATTAAGTCTTGTTTGTGGGATGACTTGTTGTATGTGCGTTTTGTGTGAATTNCTAATTATTTATACTTGAAATATGACAGATTTGTCTTATGTTTGATGATTTTGAATGGAGGGTGAGTTATTAAGTCTTGTTTGTGGGATGACTTGTTGTATGTGCGTTTTGTGTGAATTATTAAGGATAATATAATTTTTGTCATAATTTATCACACTTTTAACTGTGATCTGTGATATTGAAAGGATGTGAGATATAGTATCCAAAAACTACTCAATGAATAGATTACTGTGCTGACATGTTGTTAATTGAAGCGAGTACGTGAACTTTATGATTCATAGTGCAGAAAAGGTAATGTAAACTTAACCAAAATCATTTGTACGGGGAAGTAAATACGAATGATTTTGATTATCATCTCAAATGTCTAAGTAGTATTTAGACTTTGATGTAAAATAGTTATCAAAATATTGAGTAATTGTTTTGGGATTGGATTATGGTTGTGGTTCACTTGAGTTCAGTAATATAAGTTATGTTAGCAAAGTATATATTGATATTAGTGTGGTAATTAAGTTTCGAGGATGAAATTTCTTAACAGGGAAAGAGTTGTGAGACCCAAGCACGCGTACCATGGTATTTCATAAACATTATGGGTGAAAGTGTAATTTGTTAATATTTACATGGGAATAAAATTATGTGAATTAAATGTTGGGTGGTGTTAGAAATGAGGTTGGGTGGAAGAAAATGGAGTTTGAACCAAGTTCTAGAATTAGGAATAGGGTTGTTCAACTGATTGAACAGAGTACTACTTGCACATCAACCGGTTGAAGCATGTGTTAAACCAATTGATCAAAGTCCTGGAAGGGTTTCAATCGGTTGAAGGGTAATGACCAACCGATTCATCAATGTCAATCTTGACAAATTTGTTGTGATGTTCTGGACTATTATGTAATTGATCTAAAACCTTATCAAGGTACTTAAAAGATCTTAAATAAGTTTCTTATGGGTTTAATGGCTTACAATTACATGGAATGAGGATTCAAACTAGAATTGAAGTGAGTAAGTGGGTAAAAGATAAGTAACGTTTAGGGGGGTGGTAAGGGTGCACCATTTGGAAGGAAATTTAGGAATATGCTAACACGAGCATAAATATATAGCTATATATGCATAGTTAAGATGAAATGCATATGTGGAATGTATTTATATGTTGTAATTATAATGCATGTGTGGTAGAAATAGAGGTGCCAACTCCTACAACATGAATGTTTAAGATTTTATCCGAGGGCGGGAATTATGAGACACCTGGACATGAGGTGGGTGTATTTCTTGCGTGTGCACAAGATTAGTTTAAATGTACTTTATATATATATATATATAGATATATATATATAGATAGATAGATAGATAGATAGATATGTTATGGATTGTGTAATGAGGTGATTTATTGCTTGTGACTGCTACTGTAAATAAGTTCTATCATATTCTTGACATGGTTGAAGACCATTAAGTGAGATGATATGTAATGGGGTGAATAAACTTGTAAATGCGAGACGAATAATTTGCTGAATGATGGTGCCTTAAAAGGTTGTGTTGTTTTTCGTTAATAAATAGTTGTGTAGTTTGTCTTTTTGGTCACACCAAACCCCCCATGCGCACAAGCCCTTCCCCTGTCCTCTTTATTGCAAAACAATTTCCAAATAGATGCTTTCACAAAACCTGTCTGCTATATAAAATATAATCATTTTATATAGTCACTTAGTCTGACAGACTAAGCAATAAGCACAAAAAAATAACAAAAACAAAATATAAAACAGAATCCAAACAATCTCAACTCGAACACAACCTAATGTGCTATTTTATTTGTTGGTACTATTGCTAAATCTGCACCATTCCCCATTCACGTATGGTCAACTGATGCTATTGAAGAATTGGCCAACAAAATAACAATTGGAATAAAGATGATACTTTCCACTGGAGGGATTATTTTGTGTGAAATGCTGTAGTTTTCCAACGCATCCTCAATATTTCAAAATCTACCTTAAATATCAACAAGTTGCAGTTGTTCTCGAAACAAAAATCATCCAACATCTATTAACTATAAAATTTATTCAATTCTAACGTCCCACATAAAGGAGTGATTCTGTACCAGATAGGGCACTAGAAGAAATATTCTCCGACGATGATGAAGGAAATGTCATTGCAAATTCATTTGACATTTCATTCCCAACTAATGCAGCCATGCCAACACCTGCGGCATCCATAAATACTTCCGGCAAGATGGCATCTCCATCCAAATATTGCATCACTTGCCTCATGCTAGGCCTGGATACTGGATTATTTTGTGAGCAAAAAAGGCTCAGCTGCAAAACCAACTCCATTTCTTCCATCGCAAAATCACCTCCCAATCTGGGATCACTTGCCTCAAGGATTGCTCCTCCTTGCCATTTCTCCAGAACCCACTGAACCAGAATTGTATAATCAAATCCCTGTACCTTTATAGGCCTTTGTCCGCAAGCCCCTTCGAGCATAAAAACCTCGAAAGCAAAGACATCCGTACTAGTAGTTGCCTTATCAGTTATAGCAAGCTCTGGTGCAATATACCCATAAGTTCCAACCACATGGGTTGTTTTAGGATTTTCACCATGATCATATAATCTAGCAAGCCCAAAATCTCCCAACCGCCCATTAAAATCAACATCGAGTAGGACATTACTGGCCTTTACATCTCTGTGAAGAACAACTTTTTCCCACCCTTCATGCAACTACAAAAGGCCTGATGCTATTCCTCTGAGGATTTGAAATCGTTGGGCCCAGTTCAGGCTTGGTTTCTCATTGCTGTGCAACAACTTGTCAAGACTTCCATGGGGCATATAATCATAGACCAAGAGAAGGTCCCCTTTTCTCCGGCAGTAGCCGAGGAGAGCCACCAAGTTCCTGTGCCTGAGCCTTCCCATGCTGGCTATTTCAGCCACAAATTCCCTCATCCCCTGATTTGAGTCATGGGAGACTCTCTTCACTGCGACTTGAGCATTGGAAGAAGACAGTATTCCTCTAAAAACCTGTCCAAAACCTCCTGTTCCTAGAAGCTCTCTGTGGTTGAACCCTTTGGTTGCTTTGTAAAGATCCNATTCCCTCATCCCCTGATTTGAGTCATGGGAGACTCTCTTCACTGCGACTTGAGCATTGGAAGAAGGCAGTGTTCCTCTAAAAACCTGTCCAAAACCTCCTGTTCCTAGAAGCTCTCTGTGGTTGAACCCTTTGGTTGCTTTGTAAAGATCCTTATAGAAGAATCTCTGAGGTCCATATTCCACTTCCCAATCCTCTCGTATTTCTGCATATTTTCTTCTCTGTTTTATGTAAGCAATCCCACCCATTGTGATGATCAGCACTGCCAGAACTGTTGTGGCTGAGATTGTAACATCTCGATATAATTTTCTTTTGGATTTTCTGGGTCAGGGAACTGAAGGAAGTTTTGATAGTTCAAGGCTTTGTGCTGGCCCAGTTTTGTTGAAGCTCCATCCCAGAATGTAGTGGTTGCTTATCGCAAGGGTTCCTGTAGCTGCAGAGAAACCAACATACATATGGTCCAAGAAAACTGGAGAAAGATCAATGGACACATTCAAGAGAGGGTGATTTGGTTTCGCGATTCTGATGGGAGCCAATGTAACGATGATAATCTTCTTCACTCNGATTCTGATGGGAGCCAGTGGTAACGGTGATTTGGTTTCGCGATTCTAAGATTGAAGCTCTTTTTGATGCCATCTGTATTGGAAAAATATGACGCTGAAGCCGATGCAACTGATTTGATGCTGTTCACATCAATTCCCACATGATTGCCGTCTATATCTGCAAAATTTGGGTCCTTGATAGTATCAAACTCAACAGCAAGTAAATGGTTGGAGGTGAGTCCGTGGTTTGAAGAATTGAAAAGGCCTATAAACTAGCAGCGTTGTGGAGGACATATGATAGGAGAGGAGTTAGAAATGGATGAGATTTTGAAATTGACTTTATCAATTATAATTTTTATTATAGAAAAATCATTTTTAACTATAACAATTATTATGAAAAAAATATATAAAAATTATAAAAACTTGATTATGTAACCAAATGAGTGATAATATAATGACTAATATTATAACAAAGTTATAATACGACGTTTTAAAATAAATAATTCATTAGGATAATATGATGATTAAAATTACATTTGTTGGTTGGCCAACGCATATATAATGAGAAAAAAATTGATGACATTTTAGTCTATTTACATAATAAAGAGTAATTTTAGTATTTTCATAAAATATTTAGTTAAATCATTATTTTATGTACTGATAGAGACAAAAGTTATTGTTATAGGGGTTGTCATTTAATTTAGACTCAACTATATAATGTTTAGATGAAACATTCCCTAAAATATAACATGTAAATATAGTATGTCTTTGATATGTGTACTATATATATGTACAATAAATATGTGTGTGTGATATGAACAGTAAAGATGGAGAGCTGCATTAGGATAGAATTTTGGGGAGACATGTGTCTTAGTTTGGAAAGAGAATCATGAAATATGAGAGTGTGAGGGATAATCAATGTCTCAGTATAGAAAGTGATCCCTTAACATAAGAAATAAAATAAGGAAAATAATGATTAGAGTTGTAATCTATATTTTAGGGAGAAAGAGATAGAGTTGAGAAATGAGAGATTGCTTAATTATCGGATTTGATTGGATTGGAGAATTAAATTTAGGGATATTAGTTTTAGAAACTAAAAATTTTGAGCGGCAAAAAAATTTCAAAAGCTAATATGGTACGTCGGATCGAAATAATCTGAGACGTCAATAGTTTGAGACAGTTTGAAATATTGTCGGCCGTTGGATGATGCCTTTTTTGATCTCGAAATGATCTGAGCTGCTTTTTGTCTATTAAATTCAAAATCGTTCTACTTTATTATATAGATTTTAAAACCCGGTCCGGCTCGACAGGTCAACCCAGTGAACCGGTCCCCTAACTAGGCAAGTTTTAACAAAAGGCCGTTTATGTAAAGAACTCGGGATAAACCCATTGAATTGGTTAAAAATCGGTAAATCCCTGAGAACCAAACGAGTTTACCAAACTGGCTAGTTTAACTTTATTTGTATAAATGTGATATACTTTTCATCATTTGGGAATTTTTCCCTTTAGTTTTGCCCTAAATAGATCTACCAGACCAGACACCAATGACAACGACTGAGCACAACCTCCACCACCAACCAATGACTGAGCTCAACCTCTACCACCAACGACTGAGCACAGTCCAACTCTAGCCTCCACTAGCGAGCAGCAACGACCAGCGACTGTAGTTCAAACACTAACGACTTTTTGATTTTCAGACCAGACACTAGCGACCAGTGACCAGCGATTTCAAGACTAGACTCCAGCGAGCAATGATCCTCTTTTGAATCCAATCCAGTAGTTGCATCAATCTAAGCTGGTCTTGTTGTATCAATGCAGTCGACTCTAGCGATCCCCTTTTGAATCCAGTCCAATCAACTCCAACGATCCTCTCTCTCTATCTCTAGTTCAGTCAACTCTAGTTCATCACCAGTGAGTTTCCCTCCCTCTCTCTCCCCCCCCCCTTTTCTCTATCTCTTTCGCCCTTCAATCCATCATTTATAGTGGAGAGTGGATTGTAATTGCTTGGAGCTTTAACTTTAAGATCAGTTGTACTGAAAATTGTATTTACATTTTGCAGAGTTCTCTTTTATCTGCTCTTTTACTTTTATGAACATTATTATTTCATATTTGAGATTTTGTACTTGTAACTTATGGATTGTGGTATTGTACTTTTCATTTGTGTGTTTTATGTTTGTTAAAACTTGTGAACTTGTGGATTGCTTATTGCGGTAAGGGCATTATGAATTGTGGTATTGAACTTGTTGCTTGTTTGGGATTCTTATTGTTTATTATATATAATTGGGTTGTAGAATAGTTAATTGATAGTAATAGTAATATTTGTATTTTCAAGTGGAACTAGACAGTGCTTAAATAATTTATTTTTAGTTTTGTTTATTTGAGTCTTTATGCTATGCTCATGTACTTTATTTTGTTTTCATGTGTCTTTCTTACTACAGTTTGAGTTTGAACTTTAAACTTTGAAAAGTGCAAATTACATTGATTATGCTTAGATTGATGCATTGTCGAAGAGACTTGAAGCCTTGTACTTTAATAGAGATATTTTTCTCTACTTAACTTTACAAGTTGCATTGAAAATTGAATATATTGAAATTGGATACATGTTTGATGATTTTTCTCGACTTAACTTTACATGTTTGATGTTATTTTTATAATTATTCTGATTTTTTAGTCTATTTATTATTTATTTATTATTATTTTTTAATTTTTTATTATATTACCAGTCCAAATACCCATTGACCCGGTCCCTTCACCAGGTTGATGTCCCGCCCGGATTTTAAAACTATGTTATTTTGGCCCTCAATATTTCAATTACATTATTTTGATTCATGAACTATTGAATGTATTTCTATGTGGTGCCTCAAATAGACAACATTCAAATTTCTTACGATTTTTAATCATAAATTTATAAAGTGATATTTAAATATGGGCAAAAAATAATAAAAACTGCTACATAAACAAAATAAAACCCAAAAATTTAAATTTAAATGCATATTTTCCCTTGGATGAGTATGAGACGAGGGGTCTCATTGAAAAAGTTGATGGGACTCGCTCATTCAAAGATGATATGCATTTGGATTGTAACTTTTTAGGTTTAATTTTTTGCGCAAAAATAATTTGGGTAGATCTTGACCAAAATTTGGGTTGCTCTTGACTAAAAATGTATAATATGACTAGTTCTTGACAAAAATTTGGATAGCTCATAATCAAAACTATGAAATTTTAGTGGTTCTTTCACCAAAATTTGGGTAAAAATTTGGTCAAGAGTTATTCAAATTATTTTTTTTGCCCATATTTAAATATTACGTGAGAAATTTATGATAAAAAATTATTAACAATTTGAACATTATCTGCTTAAGGAACCACAAAATATATTCAATACTTAAGGAACTAAAATTATACAATTGAAATATTAAGGACAACCCTAAATTTTATTTCAATCATACTAAGACTTTTCACCACACCCAACCTATTGTTACACACATTAACAAATTGAAGTGGGAGTCCTAATCCACATTTTTATAGGCATCATGGTGTTTTACAGCTCATTGTTACACATATTAAAAAATGAAGTGGGAGTGCTCAAACTTTTTAAAAAAAAAAAACAAAAAGGTCATTTATTACTCCATTACTCTATTTCTCCCTTTCTCTCTCCATTACTCTCTCACTCTCCCTTCCATATTTTCTCTCTATCTATTTCTCTCTTTTCTCTCACATTGATAATTTATTTTTTTTAAATATGTAAATATTTGATTTAATTTTTTCATTTTTCTCCTCTATTTTCTCTCTCTCTCTCTTACTCCCCCTCCCCTTATTTCCTTATTCTCTCTCTCCTTATATTAACATTACAGCACCACAATTACACTAAGCAGTTACATCAATTAGTTACAATTACCATATAATATACCAAACAGTTACTCATGTGTTCTAATAAATCAAACAGTTACACTAAACAATTGTACGAACTTACAACACCAACCCAATTTATCATTCAGTTATTTACATAAATCAAATAGTTACATCATTTAGTATCATGACATGGTTACATCAATTATATACACTAAATTAGGTTTATCAATACACAAGAATTTATCATTATACTAAATTTGGTATATATAATTAGTATAACGATGTTGCGATATTAAATGATGCAACTATTTAGATTATGTAAACAACTGAATGATAAATTGAGTTGGTGTCAGAATTTTGTGTAATTGTTTGATGTACCTATTTGGTTGATTAAAACGCATGAGTAACTGTTTGGTGTATTATAAGACAATTATATTTAATTGATGTAACTCTTAGTGTAATTTGTGTTGCTGTAATGTTGATATAAATAGAGAGAGAAATGGTTAGATAAAATAAGAGGAAAGAGAGAAAATGGGGAGAGAGAGATGAAAAAACTAATCAAATCTGATGATGCACAAAAATGGTTTTGCACACCACCTATCAAGTGTAGGTAATAAATGCAGTGAAATCAATGAGAAAATTAAAGAAGACACGATTTATAGTGGTTCGGTCAATTCGACCTACGTCCACTCTTCAATGGCTTTAGTTGCCGGGTATTTTATTAATTCAAAGGTATGGAGAATAGAGATACAAGATTTGAGAGAATGGAAAATCAAAGAAGTAGTGGTCTCCGGTTGTTGGTCTGTCCCCTGTAAGTGTTGGTGGAGCGTGCCATTTATCATAGTCTCCTAACAGATTGTGGCTACTTTATAGCAGCTAAGAGATCATTCTTGTGGAGATCATGACTTATCCTCAAGGTTACTTTATAGCACTAAAAGATCATTCTGGTAGAGATCACGACTTATCCTCAATGGAAGGAGGAGGTTGGGGAGCTCTTCATGAAACGCGGTCAAAGATTGGACCGTTTCTTTTGGTGGTGCAGATAAGCTTCCCATGTTCTCCTCTTGATGACGTGCTAAGCAAAAAGTCTAACCGGTCTTGGACTGTCTTGCGCTTGGTGGATTCAAAATGAGGTTGGGCTCCTCAACTAGGGTTGGACTTTAATACATAAATTGGACTATTTGGNAAATGAGGTTGGGCTCCTCAACTGGGGTTGGACTTTAACACATAAATTAGACTATTTGGGCTTAACCCATCATTTGCCCCCCAATGTCCCATGTCCAATGAGACTTGGAGAAGGAGGCATTAACTATATTATTATTATTATTATTTTATTTTTTAAACTTCAAGTCTTTTCCACTTTATTTTGAAGAGGGCCCATAATATTCTATTTGGCCTTTTTATTTTGAAAAGGACCTATAATTTTCTATTTGGACTTTTTCTCTCTTTTTGAAAAATCTTAGACTATAAATATAGTCTTTTTCTTCATGTTACCCATTTCACTCATTTTTAAGGTTGAGCACCCACCTCTTGAAAACCTTGAGAACTCAAGTCCTACCCATTTTGTTGAAGCCAAAGTGTGTTCTCCTTGAATCCTTTCAAGAGTGTNGCACCCACCTCTTGGAAACTTTGAGAACTCAAGTCCTACCCATTTTGTTGAAGCCAAAGTGTGTTTTCCTTGAATCCTTTCAAGAGTATGATTTCTTTCTTACTAGTTGAGCTTCTCAAGTAAACAATGTTGATTGAAGAGGGAGTGGTGGAGGTTGAAGACAGGGAGGAAGTAGGCACCATTTTGGAGAACTTGGAGGCTGGTTTTGAGAATTCGAATGCTGTCTTGAACAGCTTTGGGGCTGTAAATGAAGGGCTGGACAGCGAAGGAGAGATGGGCAGCGCGAGGAGTGGCTTGGGCAGCGAAGGGAAGCAACTGGGCAGCGCAAGCGCGCGGCTGCACAGCGTATGCGCATAGCTAAGCAGCGCGCGCGCGCGATAGGGGGCTGGGCGGCTGCCTGGGCTCTACTCCTCCTGTCCTGGACAGCTGCCTGGGCGCTGGCCTTTCTGTCCTGGACAACCCAGGCACGCTGGGCAGTAGCCTGGCTGCTACTTCTACTGTCCCAGACAGCTCAGCTGTGCTAGACAGCTTCAGTTCTGCTGCGCTGAGCGGCTTTGGAATGCTGGGCAGCAGTATTTTTCCATCAAGGGGCGCTGAAAATCAGTCCAAGGTTCATCAAGGAGAGCTAGGCAGTGGCCTGGGAGCATGGGCTGATCTGATTCCCACTCAAGGCACTGATTTGGGCGCCTTAGGTGCTGATTTTTGCCCCAAAAATTCTGCTTTGCGCAATTTTGAAGGGCCAGACACCCTTCAAGCTACTGGGCAACTTTGTTTTGACGCGCAACAGTAGTCAGGCACACTTCCAGGGGTTGGGCTAGACATTGCAAGTAGTAAGGAAGCTTTGGGTGCTGCTCTTGATGATCAAGCCCTTATTGTAGCTCTCCTGATTCAAGTTCCTCAAGACTCTCCCAATGGTGATTTGGACTACTCCTTAAGGCCCCGGAAGAAGAAACGCAAGAGCAAAGTGGGACTTGATGATGACGGGTCTAAGGTGAGCACCCTTTCTAGTTTGTTCCGCTTAGATTAAGATATTTCAAGNCTTCTCCAGCTGCTACTCCAGAATCTTCCTTGCCAGGCACATCTGTTCCACATTTATCCTCTCCTCGTGCTACCCCTCATTTGTCTCCTCCTTGTTCAGGAACTTCTACCTGAGTGCCGATTTGGGCTAGTCATATGATGGGGAGACCGGCAGCTATCAGGGCAAGACTTGGGAGGTTTGTGTTTGGGCCAGAAGTTTTTGAGCTTAGCGCTTCGGGCACTGATNTAAGATATTTCAAGACTTGTTTTTACTTATCGCATCCCTCCGACTGTGTTGTGCCGTTGGGCTAAGTTGCGCGAGCTTGCTTGCGATGACTCTTCCAGGGATATTGTTGTCTACGAGGAGATGCTTGAGGTTGGGTTAAGATTTCCCATATCCTTCCCCATTTGTCGTGTTTTGCATTACTTTTCCTTGACTCCGGGGCGACTAGCACCCAACGGTTGGAGAGTCCTGCTCGATTTTCTTGCATTATGGAGAAAGATGCACCACGAGGATGCTTCCCCTATAGAGTTTCATGCAGCATATAATTTGATCAAAACCCCTACACCAAATAGGGGATGGTACTATTTTACCGCACAGAGCGGTACAGTGCTTACAGGAACGCGCTCTAATTGCGGCGGCTGGAAATCTTATTTCTTCTTTATTGGTGGAGAATNTTGACCCGTGAGAGAGACGTGCTTCGGGAGGGTGAGCTTGTGCCAGCTCATGAAAGGGCTTCTAATTTGAGTCCGAGCTTTTGGCGGCCCGTGAGAGGGACGCGCTCAGGGATGGTGAGCTTGCTGCAGCCTATGAGAGGGCCACTAAGNCCTGGTATGATGCACACTTCTTCTTTTTCCTTTTTTTTTTTATGCGTGTGTGCTCACTTTTTCCATGCAAATATACCTGTGCTTTCCCGGGACCAGGAGTGAAAATTGGAGGCTGTCAAATCTTGCCCTTGTAAAGATTTGGGAGTTCTCCTGCCCAAGTATACTAGAGCTGTTGCTCTATCTCAGAAATCTAGCGGCTCCTCTTTGAAGAAAATGGGTGAGCTAGTTTCCTCTCCTCCTTTTTTTTTTTTTTATCTAACCCTTCTCTACTCTTGCAGCAAGTAAGAGGGTGGTGGTGTCCCGCTTTTCTAGCAAGAGCCCTCCTTCTTCCAAAGTGGCAAGGACGGATGATGCCCCCCATGTGACTCCCACGGTGGCTCCTTCTCAACTGGCAACTTCTCCAGCTGCTACTCCAGAATCTTCCTTGTCAGGCACATTTGTTCCACCTTTATCCTCTCCTCGTGCTACCCCTCTTTTGTCTCCTCCTTGTTCAGGAACTTCTACCCGAGTGCCGATTTGGGCTGGTCCTATGATGGGGAGACCGGCAGCTATCAGGGCAAGGCTTGGGAGGTTTGTGTTTGGGCCAGAAGTTTCTGAGCTTAGCGCTTCGGGCACTGATAATATCGTCAACACGTATTTGGAAGGTCTGGCTCAGGTAAGGGTCTGCTATTTCCCTTTCTCCAGTCGTTTCCTGTGTTTTTGACTCTTTTTTTTTTTTTTTGGTTTCGACTTCCTCCATCTGCTTGCTTTCGAGGGCCTATAATCAAGACAAGCTGAAGCTGGATCTTAGCCTTGTGCAGAGGGAGCTTATTACTGCTCAGGAGAGGATTGTCGAGCTTGATTCTGAGCTTTTGGTGACCCGTGAGAGGGACGTGCTCCGGGAGGGTGAGCTTGTGGCAGCACATGAAAGGTTTTCTAATTTAGAGTCTGAGCTTCTGGCGGCCCGCGAGAGGGACGCGCTCAGGGATGGTGAGCTTGCTGCAGCCCATGAGAGGGCCACTAAGCTAGAGGCTGAGCTTGCTGCAGCCCATGAGAGGGCCACTAAGCTAGAGGCTGAGCTTTTGGCAGTNAATATACCTGTGCTTTCCCGGGACCAGGAGTGAAAATTGGAGGCTGTCAAATCTTGCCCTTGTAAAGATTTGGGAGTTCTCCTGCCCAAGTATACTAGAGCTGTTGCTCCATCTCAGAAATCTAGCGGCTCCTCTTCGAAGAAAAGGGGTGAGCTAGTTTCCTCTNGTGGGGGACGACCATTAGAGCAGTTAGAGTGTTTAGGACTTTTGATTTTTTTTTTTTTAAAAGGCGATATTTGAACTTATTTTTGTACTGATACTCCTTTGAAATGAAATACAGAAAATCTTTTTGGAGTAANAGCGGCTCCTCTTTGAAGAAAATGGGTGAGCTAGTTTCCTCTCCTCCTTTTTTTTTTTTTTATCTAACCCTTCTCTACTCTTGCAGCAAGTNACTCAGGAAGGCTGAGCTTGTAGAGGCCCATGGGAGGGCCATACTCAGAAAGGCAGCTGTTGTAGAGGCAAAGTTGACGGCTGCTCGGGAGAGAGTTTCCCGTGCCGAGGAAGACTTGGAGAATGGTCTTGCAGATGCTTTTATTGATGGTTTCGAGGATCTCCGAGGGAAGGTTTCTACCGCTTTCCCTAATATTGACTTCTCACCTTTTGTGCCCACTAACGACAGTGATGAGGGGGGATCTGATGTTGTTGATGACAATGAGGAGGAGGTGGGGGACGACCATTAGAGCAGTTAGAGTGTTTAGGACTTTTGATTTTTTTTTTTTTAAAAGGCGATATTTGAACTTATTTTTGTACTGATACTCCTTTGAAATGAAATACAGAAAATCTTTTTGGAGTAAATGGCATAGAAAATGTTATTAATTTATTGCTTATAAAAAGTGATATTGGGTAATAATTCCCAAAAAAAAATACATTGAAATCTTGGGTAACACCCCTAAAAATCAAATCAAGTCTCAACTTCTACTGCTTTGATGCTCTCAAGGTGTCATTGGTAATACCTTTTCAAGTGCTCTGCATTCCATGGATGGAGTAAAACTTTTCCCTCAGAATCTTGGATTTTGTAGGTGTCTGGTCTCACTACTTCTGTTACGCGGTAGGGCCCTTCCCAATTTGGTCTCAACTTTCCTTCACGTGCATCCTTTGTAGCGAGGATCACTTTTTTGAGGACCAAATCCCCAGGTTGGAAGGAATGTGGCTTCACCCTCGAATTGTAGTACCTTGTCATGCGCCATTTATACTCCGCGTTGCAGACTACAGCCATCTCTCTCGCTTCCTCCACCAAGCCAAGGTTGTTGCGGAGTCCTTCCTCATTGGTGATGGGATCGTGGTGGTGGACCCTTAGGGAGTGTACCCCTATCTCCACAGGGATGACCGTCTCGGTTCCAAAGGCGAGGGAAAAAGGAGTCTCCCCAGTAAGGGTTCTTGGCGTGATTCGATAAGCCCACAGTACGCCTGACAGCTCCTCTACCCAAAGGCCCTTTGCTTTTTCAAACCTTGTCTTTAAATTGCGTAGCACCGTTCTTACAATGACCTCTGCTTGTCCATTTGCTTGTGGATGTGCCGGGCTGGAGTGAGGTTATTTTATTTGAAGGTTAGAACAGAAAGAGTTCAGCAGGTTGTTGTCAAACTGCTTAGTGTTGTCGCTGACAATGGCATGGGGAATCCCGAAGCGACAGACCAAGTTTTTTCAGATAAAATCTTTGACCTTTGCGTCTGTGATTTTTGCTAAAGGTTCTGCTTCTGACCACTTGGTGAAGTAGTCGACTGCCACCACCACGAACTTGCACTGCCCTTTACTGAGAGGCAAGGGGCCTAGGATATCGATGCCCCACTTAGAGAAAGGCCATGGGCTTGAAATGGTTGTTAGCTCCTCGGGTGGTTGCCTTGGCACAGTCGCAAAGCGTTGACACTTGTCGCACTTTTTGGAGAATTCTTGGGCGTCCCTTATCATGGTAGGCCAGAAGTAGCCCTGTCTAAGCGCCTTGTGGGCAAAGGAACGCCCTCTAGAGTGATTCCCACAGATCCCTTCATTGATTTCTCGCAAGGCATGGTGAGCTTCTTCAGGTGAAAGACATCGTAACCATGGCAAGGAATAGCCTCTCTTGTATAGAGTGTCCTGCAAGATGGCAAACTTGGAGGCCCTTATCCTTAGCTTCCTGGCCTCTAGGGGATCATCTGGCTGCACACCCTCTTGGAGGTATGCCCTGATTTGGGTCATCCAGTCTGCCTCAGTAGATACACAGTCAATANTCAGGGGAACCAACACTAATTGGTCACCAGTGCGAGCCGAGCAGGATGGACATGGAGGCCACAAATATTGACTGTGTATCTACTGAGTCAGACTGGATGACCCAAATCAGGGCATACCTCCAAGAGGGTGTGCAGCCAGATGATCCCCTAGAGGCCAGGAAGCTAAGGATAAGGGCCTCCAAGTTTGCCATCTTGCAGGACACTCTATACAAGAGAGGTTATTCCTTGCCATGGTTACGATGTCTTTCACCTNAAATGATGGGTTAAGCCCAAATAGTCCAATTTATGTATTAAAGTCCAACCCTAGTTG
The DNA here is from genome assembly GCA_963454935.2 of Ilex paraguariensis. Classification (NCBI taxonomy): domain Eukaryota; kingdom Viridiplantae; phylum Streptophyta; class Magnoliopsida; order Aquifoliales; family Aquifoliaceae; genus Ilex; species Ilex paraguariensis. The sequence continues at coordinate 80,696 of CAUOFW020003835.1, forward strand.
AGGAGCCCAACCTCATTTTGAATCCATCAAGCCCAAGACAGTCCAAGACCGGTTAGACTTTTTGCTTAGCACGTCATCAAGAGGAGAGCATGGGAAGCTTATCTGCACCACCGAATGAAACGGTCCAATCTTTGACCGCGTTTCATGAAGAGCTCTCCAACCTCCTCTTTCCGTTGAGGATAAGTCGTGATCTCTACCAGAATGATCTTTTAGTGCTATAAAGTAGCCTTGAGGATTAGTCATGATCTCCACAAGAATGATCTCTTAGCTGCTATAAAGTAGCCCCAATCTGTTAGGAGACTACGATAAATGGCACGCCCCACCAACACTTACAGGGGACAGATCGACGACCGGAAACCACTGCTTCTTTGATTCTCCATTCTCTCAAAGCTTGTATCTCTATTCTCCATACCTTTGAATTAATAAAATACCTGGCAACTGAAGCCATTGAAGAGTGGACGTAGGTTCAATTGACCGAACCACTATAAATCGTGTCTTCTTTAATTTTCTCATTGATTTCACTGCATTTATTACCTACACTTGACAGGTGGTGTGCAAAACCATTTTTGTGCATCATCAGTTTTGATCTCTAGATCTATTAAGAAAAGGTAATCAAAGAGGGTTGACCTCCCTCCCAAAAAGGAGAGACTTCCCACCCTCGTCCTCAGCCTGATTTTAACTAAAAAGGCGGGTTTGGGTCTTTCCACGGTAGAAGTAGGGGCATTGATCAACAGGGTGTTAATAAGGCTGACTCTGAATTTCGGAGATAACTAGTAATTTAGATAATTAATTTTTTGACAAAATATAAACACAATCTAACGATCAATGCAATCCCAATATAAAAAAATTCGATCTGACGATCTATAGTANTAATATGGAGTACCCCAAGGAGCTTCACGTCCTGGACATCAAGGAGCACCACGCCCTGTTGCTCCACGCCCGGGCGCCTCACTTCGGGAAGCCCAACATGAGGGAGCTCGACCTCCCCCTCCCCTTGCTTCCCAGGGAGAGGACCCTTATCTCCAGGAGGATGAGGGTGAAAACCAAAGCATAGAGCATGGAAGCCACTTCCATGATCATTCTAGAGGAGCCCCCAATCATTGGGACGAGAAGATAAAAGAGGTACAGAATCAACTGGGTGAGGTTTTCAACGCCATGAAGGCACAGGGACCCGAGACTGTTGACTACCTGGTAAGGCGTACTGATATGCCTTTCAAACCTGATGTAGCAAACTATCCCCTCCCTCAGAAGTTCAAAATGCCATCTGTGGAGACCTTTAATTGAACAAAGGATCCACTGGACCACCTCGACACTTACAAGACCTTGATGCAATTGCATAACATACCAGACGAAATCATGTGTAGGGCATTCCCAACCACGTTAAAGGGGTCTGCCCGACAGTGGTTTGCTAAGCTCTCCCCCGCCTCTATTGCCTCTTTCGCCGAGCTTAGCAGATCATTCGTCTCACACTTCATTGGAGGGCGTCGCCACCAGAAGCCAGTTACGCACCTGCTTAGTATAAAGCAGGACTGCGAGGAGAGCCTGAGGAGTTACCTCACTCGTTTTAATGAGGAGGTACTCCAAGTTGATGAACCCGACGACAAGGTGACGATGATCGCCTTCTTGGGTGGCCTCCGTTCATCAAGCTTTCTTTTCTCAGTTCTGAAGCGCCCACTGAAGAGCATGTCAGAGCTGCTAGCCAAGGCCCAAAAGTACATAAACGTAGAAGACATCACAAGGGCCAGGCGGGGTGAGTCTTCCAGAGCAGGGGAGAAAAGGAAGGAAAGGGAGAGAGACGATAAGAAGGGGACCAGCAACAAACATGGCAGGACAGAGAAAGTCCCTGTCAAGGATCGGCTAGGTCCTGCTCCTCAGAGGAACCGTGAACCCTTCACTCCCCTCAATGATAGATAGAGAGAGAGAAATAAGGGAGAGATGGGGAAAGCAATGGGAAGTGAGAGAGAGATCGAGAGAAAAAAGGGAAGAGATAGTGTGAGACTCTAATGAAATCTTTATATATTTGATTAGATATATAAATATCAATCAAGAATGCATAATTTAAGAGAGGATATTTAGATAAAAAAGTTTTGATTTCATTTGAATTTTGTACCTAAATACAATATGTTATATTAAAATTGAACTTAATATAGTAAACAATTTATTCATACATTTTTCCTCAAATAAGTCTAAAAAATTATATCTATAGCCAAAAAACCCAAAAATTAAAAACATACATAAATTGGACAACATGTAAAGCCTTTGGCAAGTAATTTATTGATCTGATTTGTTGACTAGTGAGACTTTGATTTTAAATAACGGATTATGTCAATAGATTAGGTAGAAGTGTTGATATCTCTCTATACATAGGCCTCAGAATTCTCATTTAATTTATCCGATTTTGAAGTCCGAAATTTTCATGTTTTTTTATTAGGTTTTGTTGTCACATTTTTACTAGGTTTACTAACATCACTAAATGTGGGCGTTGTATTTGTACAAGAGTAATGCCTATTTAAATTTAAAAGATTTATAAAATTATACTCAATTTCTCTTGGATAGCGAAAATTTCTAATTCACATAGGCGGGAATTTATCATGTCTTGTTAATGTCTTTGTAGGTACCATGTTTAACGGTGACTCCATGAAGTGAACAGAAGACTACTTGAGACTTACTGGAAAATAAATGCCTCACCCAATATGATCCTAACAACACTAACACTCATATTGTTATTTTTTGATAGAAGAATGGAAAAATAACCTATATATCCATTTAGACTGCCCCAGCCTAATTATGGCTGAATTTTCCTAGGATAAAATTAAAACTATAGGTTTTTTTGTTTTTTTCTCATAAAAACTATAAGTTCAATCCATAATTTTCCATATAAGGCCGAGATGAAATTTATGGTAATGAATAGGCGATATACTCAAAAATTATGACTATATAAGGTTCAAAATTTTGAGAACGAATCTAAAAAATAAAGTTTTGGATGGAACCTAACTCAACTTCATTGAGTGGTAAGATGAAATGTTTGAATTATAACTTAATTTAATTGAATCATAATATTTTATGTGACAATGAAAAATCAACGATCCTATTAATGACATCACTTTCGATACTTTCTTGATCATCGCTTTGAAAAGAAGGTCTTGACGAATCCGACGACAAGAGCAAATATGGCAGGTTATTGAAAAGGCAAATAATTGCAGTGCCGATAGTGATTGCCAACAAATTATAAGTGGGTGGTATAGTACACGTTATTTCACAAAACACCTCTTTTCTTTAATTAATGGGTTTTTAACTCATGAACTATAGGTTGAATTGCCCACATGGGTTAGACGCAAACCCAACAAATAATAATGGATTATATCAATATATTAGGTAGAGACGTTGATATCTAACAATAAAGGATAATTTGGAAGTCGGTACAAAAATTTAGACTAATTTGAGCAAAATTACATTAAGAAAACTTACTTGGCCGTAAGTGCATTTTTTTTAAAAAAGAAGACCAAAATGTTATTTATTACTCCATTACTCTTTATCTCTGCCTTTCTTTCTCCATTACTCTCTCTCTTCCCTATTTTCTCTCTATCTATTTCTCTCTCTTTCTCTCACACTAATAATTTTTTTTTTTTATATGTGTAAAGATTTGATTTAATTTTTTCATCTCTCTCCCCTAATTTTTTCTCTTTGTCTCACTCCCTCTCCCTTATTTTCTTATTTTCTCTCTCTCTCTCTCTCTCTCTCCTTATATTAACATTACAATAACACAATTACACTAATCATTTATATCAATTAGTTGCAATTATCTTATAATATACCAAACAGTTATTCGTGTGTTCTAATAAACCAAACAATTATACTAAACAATTATACGAAATTACAACACCAACCCAATTTATTATTCAGTTATTTACATAAATCAAATAGTTACACCATTTAATATCACGACATGGTTACACAAATTATATATACTAAATTGGGTTTGTCATTACACAAAAGACATTATCACTATACTAAATTTGGTATATAAAATTAGTATAACGATGTCGTGATATTAAATGGTGCAACTATTTAGTTTATATAAACAAGTGAATGACAAATTGAGTTGGTGTCATAATTTTGTGTAATTATTTGGTGTACCTATTTGGTTAATTAGAACACATGAGTAACTATTTTGTGTATCATAAGATAGTTGTAACTAATTGGTGTAACTAATTAGTGTAATTTGTGTTGTTTTATGTTGATATAAATAGGGAGAGATACGGTTAGAGAAAATAGGAGGAGAAAGAGAAAATGGGGGAGAGAGAGATGAAAAAATAAATCAGATCTTCACATATATGAAAAAGAAATTAAATTATCAATGATAGATAGAGAGAGAAAATGGGGGAGAGATGGGGAAAGCAATGGGAAGAGAGAGAGAGATGGAGAGAAAATATTGGACAGATAGTGAGAGTCTAATGAATTTTTTACATATTTGATTAGATATATAAATGTCAATCAAGAATGCATAATTGAAGAGAGGATATTTAGGCAAAAAGGTTTAGATTTCATTTGAATTTATACCTAAATACAATATGTTTTATTAAAATTGAACTTAATAGAGTAAACAACTTATTCATACACTTTTCCACAAATAAGTCTAAAAAATTGTACCTACAGTCAGAAAACCCAAAAATTAAATAAAAAAACAAAAATTGGACAATCATGTAAAGCCTCTAACAAGCAATGTCTTGATTTGATTTATTGACTAGTGAGACTTTGATATTAAATAAAGGATTATGTCAATAGATTAGGTAAAAATGTTGATATCTCTCTATACATAGGCTTCGGACTTCTCATTTAATTTATCTGATTTTGAAGTCCGAAATTTTCATGTTTTTTTATTCGGTTTTGTTGTCATATTTTTACTAGGTTTACTCACATCACTAAATGTGGGCGTTGTATTTGTACAAGAGTAATGTCTATTTAAATTTAAAAGATTAATAAAATTATACTCAATTTCTCTTGGACAACAAAAATGTCTAATTCACATAGGCTGGATTTTATCATGTCTCGTTAATGTCTTTGTAGGTACCGTGTTTAAGGGTGACTCCATGAAGTGAACGGAGGACTACATGAGACTGTCATGCCCCAAATTTCATAAAAACGTGATTAAAACAAATATTTTGTTTATTTAAAAAAACATGTGCCTGTATATTGTAATAACATCTAAGAAAGTATCTCTTTAGTTTAAATAAATTATTATTTTTTTTCTTTAAAAATTTCAGCAAAATTTCTTTTGAAAATTGGGCTTCCAACTAGCTACTAAGAATATCCCTGTAAGAGCATAACATAATTTAAACTAACTAAACATCCACAACATGCTTCCATCAAAAATATAATCTAACTAAATTCGGGATGACAATTAGAGGCCACGAATTCCTCCTAAATCTAGATACATCTAATACAAATATATACAACCATGTAGTTCACAAAGTCATAACTTTACATTATATTACCTAAAATAATAATCCCTCTATGGGATGATATAGTGTACACCACAAATGCCTCAAGACAACTTTTTCAAACACAATGTTTAAGTACTAACATTTCTACATAAGTTCTAAAGGTAAATACAAAAAGGCTCTAAAAGAGATTCTTTCTAGTCCAAGCTCCTACAAGCATTCAATCACCATATGCCTAAAACTTAAAATATTAAATGATAGAGGTGAGCAACCACACATGCAGTAAGATAACCTTTTTCTCAAGCATTTATAAAGTTTAAAATACTAACATTTCACAAACCATACGAATAAGTAATGAAAACTTTCTATAATTTAGTACATGAACAAGATAATAAGTAAAGTGTTTATAAAAATCTCCTAACATATCATTAGTAGAAATATACAATGTATAAATTAAAGGTTTATACATTTTCAGTTAAACCATTATAGCAAATATCATAAATACCTCGCATATGGACAATATAATCAACCATACCAGCTCACGCATGAACAATCCTCGGGAAACCTTTTGAATCTTGCACCCTAGGGTCTCATCACCCTTCTTAATTTTCAAAGGGAACGTGTAGGGCATAACTTATGACACCACATAGGTCATCACCGAAAAACCACTACATAACCTATCTCCTTTAGGACTAGTAGCCGCCTTGGCAACCCACTCAATCGGCTCTAACCGTCTACTAATCATCTACCTATCAGTATCGAGCATACATTTTTCAAAAATTATTATTTTTTATATTCATAAATCCTTTTGAAAACACATGTCATAACCTTGATATTTTATTAAACATATAGTAGGCTCAAATCTCAAAATTTGTATTTTCAAAGCAATATTACCCTTTTCAAGAGAATAAGTCATATATATTATGTATATCATACCATACTTCAACACTCCTAAATCATAGGTTTAATCAAATACTCATAATTAAAATCAAACTAGTGTTTCAAATCCAAAACTACTAATAAAATCATTTCCATTTTCAAGAGAATAAGTTATATTATATACAAGATCATAGCATACTTAAAAACCCCCCAAATCATAAGTTAAATCAAATACTTATACCAAACATCAAACTAGGGTTTCAAACCCACAACACTAAAATCATTTTCATTTCCAAGAGAATAAGTCATATATATTATGTATAAGATCATAGTATATTTCAAAATCCCCAAATCATAGGTTTAATCAAATACCCATATCAAAAATCAAATTAGGGTTTCAAACTCATAACACTAAAATCTTTTTTATTATGCATGTTGGTTCACAATTCATGACATACTCAATACTAGATCAAGATTTATAACAAGTATTTTGTCATCAAACACATATTAAGTTTTAACTAAAGAAAATACATGAGATGCACAATGTAAATGTAAGAGAAAGGAATACCTCCCCTAAGAATCAAGAATTCCAAGCTTAATCTCTAAGATTTTCAAGCTAAGTCCAAGCCTTAGAGTCATTCGTCTATCTTCTTCTCTCATTCCCTCTCTAGTTCTAAGGTGGGTAGAGGAGTTTTGGGGAGAGATATAAGAAAAACAAGAGAAATAGGCTGAATTTGGGGTAATAAGGGATGAAATTCGCGCAAAGGTACTGTTCATAGGACCNTTTGGGGTAATAAGGGATGAAATTCGCGCACAGGTACTGTTCATAGGACCAAAAAAAAATGTATTTTCTTTAAAATTATGGTTTTCCCCTAAAATTTCTCCAATTTGATCCGTATGACTATTCTAAGGTTTTTCAATGTTCCGAATCCATTTTTAATGTTATTTTAGGCTAAAAACGTTTATTTTTATGAATTCTATACAAATCCAAGCCAAATTATACCCACAATGCCAAATTTACAATTTTTACCCATTTAAGCCACTATATGAGCTAAATGCCTATTACAAGGTTTTCGGACCGCATGGATTTAATGGTAATGTTATTTTGGCACAAGAAAACTTAATAAATTTACTTAATTACCTTTATCAACCTTAAACATCACAAAAATTAAATTTGACCCCATAAGTCAATACGCATGTAGTTCAAACTTATGTGATTATTTATTTAACAACGATTCAAAAATTTTTTTATCATTTTAATCATTTTAAAAATTCTATCAAGTTAATATCATTTATATTTGAAATATGGGATCTCATAGAGACTTACTGGAAAATGACAGCATCACCCATAATGATCCTAACAACACTAACATCCATATTGTCATTTGAAGAATGGAAAAATAACCTATATATCCATTTAGACTGCCCTAGCCTAATTATGGCTGAAATTTCCTAGGGTAACATTAAAACTATAGGTTTTTTTTCTTGCTTTTTTTGTCATAAAAACTATGGGTTCAATCCATAATTTTCCGTATTAGGCCAAGATGATATTTATGGTAATGAGTAGGTCCTAAACTCAAAAAATATGATCATATAAGGTTCAAAATTTTGAGATTGAATCTAAAAAAATAAATTTTGGATGGAACCTAACTCAACTTCATTGGGTGGTAAAGTGAAATGTTTGAATTATAACTTGATCTAATTTAATCGTAATATTTTATGTGAGAATGAAAAATCAACGATCCTATTAATGACATCACTTTCGATATCTTTCATGATCATCACTTTGGAAAAGAAAGTCTCGACGAATCCGACGACAAGAGCAAGTATGGCAAGTTATTGAAAAGGCAAATAATTGCAGTGCTAATAGCGATTGCCAAAAAGTTATAAGTAGGTGGTATAGGGCACATTATTCCACAAAACACCTCTTTTCTCTAATTAATGGGTTTTTAACTCATGAACTATGGGTTGAATTGCCCACATGGGTTGGACGCAAACCCAACAAATAATAATGGATTTTATCAATATATTAGGTAGAGACGTTAATATCTAACAATAAAGGATAATTTAGAAGTCGGTACAAAAATTTAGACTTATTTGAACAAAGTTATATTAAGAAAACGTATTTGACCCTAAGTACATTTTTTTTTATAAAAAAAAACCAAAAGGTCATTTATTGCTCAATTACTCTCTCTCTCCCTTTCTCTCTCCATTACTCTCTCACTCTCTCTTTCCTATTTTCTCTCTATCTATTTCTCTCACATTAATAATTTATTTTTTTTAAATATTTAAAGATTTGATTTAATTTTTTCATCTCTATCCCCTATTGTTTTCTCTCTCCCTCTCACTCTCTTTCCCCTTATTTCCTTATTCTCTCTCTTTCCTTATATCAACATTACAACAACACAATTACACTAATCAATTATACCAATTAGTTACAATTACATTATAATACATCAAACAGTTACTCGTGTATTCTAATAAACCAAACTGTTACACTAAACAATTATACAAAATTACAATACCAACTCAATTTGTCATTTAGTTATTTACATAAATGAATGAGTTACATCATTTAGTATCACGACATAGTTACACAAATTATATATACTAAATTGGGTTTATCATTACTCAAAAGATTTTATCATTATACTATATTTGGTACATATAATTAGTGTAATGATGTCGCGAGATTAAATGGTGCAACTATTTAGTTTATGTAAACAATTGACTAACAAATTGGGTTGGTGTCATAATTTTGTGTAATTGTTTGGTGTATCTGTTTGATTGATTAGAGCGCATGAGGAACTGTTTGGTATATTATAGGACAGTTGTAACTAATTAGTGTAATTGTATTGTTGTGATATTGATATAAATAGAGAGAAAAACGGTTAGAGAAAATAATAGGAGAGAGAGAGAGAGAGAAAAAAATTGTGGGAAAAAGAGATGAAAAAATAAATTAAATCTTTACAAATTTGAAAAAAAATAAGTAAATTATCAATGATAGATGGAGAGAGAAAATAGGGGAGATAGGAAAGGAACGGGAAGAGAGAGAGAGAGGTGGAGAGAAAATCGGGGAGAGACAGTGAAATTGTCTAATGAAATCTTTACATATTTGATTAGATATATAAATTTCAATCAAGAATGCATAATTTAAAGGATGATATTTAGGTAAAAACATTTTGATTTCATTTGAATTTTGTACCTAAATACAATATATTGTATTAAAATTGAACTAAATAAAGTAAACAACTTATTCATACACTTGTCCTCAAATAAGTCTAAAAAATTGTACCTTACAGCAAAAAAACCCAATAGGCCTACGACTTCTCCTTTCGTTTATCCAACTCTAGCAAGAAAACTTCATGTTTTTTTGCTAGGTTTGAGAGGATAAGTTTAGTGAGGTTAATTGTGTTAGTATAGTACCATAAATGAGATATCTAAATGCCTAAACATTAATCAATGAATATCTAAATTGCATATTTTTCCTTGTTAACCAAAATTCACAACAGTAACATTACCAAAGCTATGATTGCAGTAAATGCTCAAAGCTAAATTGCATATAATAACCCTAAAGTGATGGAAGCAAAATAAATTAAAACGCAATTTTAATGTTAATAACCCTAACATTCATCAAATCAAGACACTATAAACCCATTTCATAATTAAGAAAAAAATAAAATTAAAATTTTACAAACTACATTCAACACTCAAATTGAAAACCCAATTTGAAAATAAATTAGCATACAAAATTAATGCTCGATAATAATCAACTCAACATCCATTCCATCCATCCATCCTAACATTCATAATAAAAAAAAAATTGAAATTTCTTAATAAATCCATTTCATTATAACTTTCAACCTATTTCATAATTAAAAAAACAAATTAAAATCATGCAAATTAAACACCCAAATTAAAAACACGCAACTTAAAAACACCCAAAAGAAATTTCATAATAAACCTATTTTATAATAAAAAAAATTGAAAACACCCAAATTAAACAGACAAACATTTAAAAACCAAATTTCATACTAATTGATGCACAATGATGGAAATAAAATAAATTAAAACACAATCTTAATGTAAGTAACCCAAACATTCATCAAATCATGACACTATAAACCTATTTTATAATTAGAAAAAATTAAATTAAAATTTCACAAGCTGTATTCAACACCCAAATTGAAAATAAATTAGCCTACAAAATGAACATTCGATAATAATCAACTCAACATCCATTCCATCCATCCTAACATTCATAATAAAAAAAATCTATTTCATCATAACAACAAACCTATTTCATATAAAAAAATTTTGAAAACATTCAAATGAAATGTCATAACAAACCTATTTCATCATAACTATAAACCTATTTCATAATAAAAAAAATTGAAAACACCCGAATTAAACACCCAATTTTATTTGCTGCGTGTGTGCACACTATGTGTGTGTGTGTGTGTGTGTTATCTATGTGCTGGGTTCGTTTGTGTGTGTGTGTGTGTTTGGGTGAGTTGTCTGTGTGAGTGTGTTGGTTTCGCACAGCGGGTATTTAACACAAATAATATTTGTTGGAATATAAGAATTCAAATATAGGAAAATAATAAAAGCATGACATAAAGATATAATGTAGTTCTATATAGCATACCTACCTTGCTACATCGTTCATATATCCATGAACTAAGAATCTACATTGATGTATTATTCATTAAAAAATTGGTAATGTGGTAACTAATTTCATAATACTCAACCCTATTTATAGGGATTAAATATTGTAACTCAAACCTATTCAGATACAACTTAACCTTTATACTTTCTATCACATGTCTAATATACCTATTCATGGTATATTAAAACTCTTTCAATATATTTCCTATTCATTTAGGATTTTCACATTGATTGTCTAACAAACTCTCACTCACAATAATTAGAGAGTTTGGATCAAATTTCAACAGTGTGTGTATGTATGTGTGTGTTTGCATGACTTATGTGTGTGTTTGCGACTGTGTGTTGTGTCGTGAGAGAGAGAGGGGGGTGTGTACCTGGGTGACTTGAGAAGAACCAAGGCAAAGAGAAAGAGCCAGAGGAAGAGGGTTGTGTGGCTGCTGGTTTAGCCAGGGTAGCAAGAGACAGAGAGAGGTCACTAACTAGGTTATGGGGTGGGGGTGGTCGTGTGTGTGGGATTAAAATGGGCGGGTTTCGATATTTGTGTGGAATGAATTGTGAGCCTTTAGATTAAGCTGAAAGAATTGTGATGAAATCTAGACCATTAAATAAAAAGTTGATTAAATCTGAGCATTCCTTGTGTTTTTCCAAATGAATTAAATTTGGATTAAATTTTGAAGTAAAAATAGATTCAAAATTACCACTATCTCATTAATTTGGACTTAATCGAGGAATGAAGAAACACGTGAATCTGATCTCCATACTCAACTCTCTCTCCAGTGGTGATTCCCCAATTAGAGCTTAATAGAGGAATGAAGAAATAGGTGCGAAGATCAACAAAGATATCGGAAGTTATGTCTTGAATAAGGTCATTGATTTTTTATTCTCCAATACAAAATTATAATGAAATCATATCAAATTATAATGCAAACATTTCGTCTTACTACCCAATAAAGTTGAGTTAGGAACAGGCTGGCTCCAACCCTAGGCAAGTGAGACGGTTGCCTAAAGCTCCATTCTCATATATCTCACAAAATTATATGACTAAATTTTAAAGAGTAAAAATTTAGGACGTTAAGTGACATGATCAATAAAATTTACTAATATTTTTTTTGAAAACATAAATATATGTACATTCAAAAATTTTAAAAAATATATTTTTTAAAGATTTGATCTCAAACATAAATATAATTTATTTTCTTAGGGCCTCAAATGTTTTTGAGCCGGCCCGAGTTAGGATCCATCCAAAATCTATTTTTTAGATTCGATCTCAAATTTTTGAACCTCATATATTCATAATTTTGGCTTTATAACTTATAAAAAAAAAATCGTTAACTTTATTACATTGTTACTTATCCAATAATTTGTGCCAGTACCATAAATTTTTTCAGCCTTATACAAAAAATAATGGATTGAACCCATAGTTTTATTTCTAAAAAAAAAAAACTTATAGTTTTAATACTATCCTAGGATATTCAAAGATAATTAGGCGGGTGGGGCTATTACCACCTCCACAGACCTCCATTTCCATCCCATAAATTTCTAAATTATAAAACTACTAAATTCATCTCATCTATGTCCACTACACTATTAACTAAGCCCACCTCATTCTATACTCTCTCAATTAATAACAAAATTTATCTCAATGTTTACAAAATTTATCTCAATCTTTACCATACGCTTTATGGTTTCTTTCTATACCAATCTCACAAAGCCTACACATTGGGCCAACCCAAGCCCTAGGCAGCTAAGACGCTTGCCTAGAGCCCCAAAATTTATAAGGCCCCAAAAATATTTACTCCTTTAGTATAATAGGTCTGATTATATATATATATATATGATCCAAATTTTTAAGGCCTAAATTTTAAAATTTTAAATCAGTATTTAATTTTGGTAGGTCCAAAATTATTCCACTTGGTTAAGCTCAAATTTTGGTGGGCCTCCATAAAATTTATCCCTGGAGTAGAATAGGCCTATATTTTTATTTTTATTTTAGATATAATTCAAATTTTTAGGGCTCAAATTTTAATAGTTCAACTCAATATCTAATTTTGTTAGATCTAAATTACTCATTTTTTGTGAGCTTTTATTTAAGTTTTTCTAACTTTTTTGGTTGTGTTTATAGTTGCATTCCTCTCACTCACATAAAAACATTATAAACATTATTTCTTATGGTGAAAATTTATAAAATTGGTTAATTTTTTTATTTTAATATATATTTTTAGTCCAAATAATTTATGCTTAAATTGTATGTTTTTTGAAAGTTTTATGATTTATACGTGCATATTCCTCATGAATAAAGAATGATTCTTTGTTGTATTAAAATTATTCTTTACTCACATATTTTATCATTAAATTATTTGTTCAAAAGTTAAATTGACAAAATCTTATTTACGTACAACCAAGCTTAAATGAATTAACTATATTATCTATTGAAAAAAATTTATTGTAAAACCTTGAATATAAAAACCTAATCAAAAATTTGTATTTCAAAAAATAAAAAATATTTTTAAATAAATAATAATTAAAATTACAATAATTAAAAAATTATATATTAATAAATAAAATATTAATAAGGCCCCATATAAATTTTTTGCTTAGGCCCCACTTTACCTTGGGCCTCCCTAGTATACACAAAATATACTCAATTGGATTCCACTCTGGGTTTTCATTCATGCAAATTGCTTCAATGGTCGTCATCCGATCTCTAAGTTCTCCAATCTCATCGTTGAAATAGTAATCTGATTTCACTCTATGCTTCTCTTTCATGCTTTCTTAATCGCCGGTTGAAGAAATTCATAGAGAAAAATATGTTCTTCACACGCAATTTCTNCGATTTCACTCTACTCTTCTCTTTCATGCTTTCTTAATCGCCAGTTCAAGAAATTCATAGAGAAAAATATGTTCTTCACACGCAATTTCTCAATATACCAAAAGAAACCTCTTGAAATCTTTGTTATACGTTGCATTTGAAGTTAAGTTTTTTAAAAAGTAAGAGAAAAACATCATCGAGTCTATCTCCTCGAACCTATCTATACATAATTCTTTGTTCAATTTTAGTAAATAATCTAGTTGAGTATAGTTTTGTACAAACTCTGTTAGATGGGGTATAGAAAAGAACCCTAAAAGTAAAATATTGAGATAAGTTTAGTTATATATTAATGAGGTGGGTGTATAATGGGGTGGACTTAATTACCAATAGAGTGAGTATAATTAGGGTGAACTTAATAGTTTTATGATTTATTGTTTAATGGCGGTGAGGATGAAGACTTTTGGGGTGTAAATAACCTCGCCCTAATTAGGTTGGGACAGTCTAAATGGATATATAGATTATCTTTCCATTCTTCAATTGATAATATGTATGTTAATGCAATTAGGATCTTATTGGGTGAAGCTGTCATTTTCTAGTAACCATTAAGACATTTAATATTTACTACGCAAAAAGACCTCCATTGACTTCGAGGAATCATCCTTAACACACGGTACAAAGACAGTAACGAGACATTAGAGGTATTAAATGTACCATAGAAACACTTGCATTTTTGTTATTATTATTTTTGAGTAATGCTACAAAACTCAAATCCAAAAAGCTACAACCCAAATACATATTTATCTCTTAGCTGAGTGGTTTGCATCAATTTTTTCTGTGGGATCCACTCATCCCATACTTATTCAACAGATGATACACATTTATGTTTTAATTTTTGAGTTATGTAGCATTTTCTATTCATTTTTTGTAACAAGAGTTATCATAACACGAGTAGAGACGTACTTATGTCGCATAGAATCACAAGTTTGAATAGAACCAAGAACAAATCAAGTGCATGAACTGATCCCTTAATCTATACACTAGTTAAATCAAAACTTGCATTTCAATAGAGATTCGAATCCACACTAGAGAGTTGAATACGATTTGTTTAAGCAACTGAGATCCATTCTACTAATCAATCACCTTTTTATCGTCCAAGGGATTTAAACCCTCGACCTCAAGAAGGCGAAGTCTACACAAGGGTACCATTGAGCCACCCCATCTGTTGGTGAAACACTCCCATTATTTTGGTGAAGACAACAATAAAAGAATAGTAATACTATAGAGATATAATTTAGGGACTTAATAATTATGGTCATTGAACCATCAATGAGTCCCAATATTTAATGTACTCCATTATCAATTAAATTATCTCAATACGTTGAGTCTCTAAATTATGTCCCATTAATATTAAAGAATAAATAATAGCATGCATCAAAGTACACAAAATTAAAAAAAAAACCCAATAATAATAGTCACATGTGACTTGATAAAATCCCATCTATGTGCATTAGACATGATCCAACTTCTTTTTTAAAGTCGGAGAGGAATTTAACATAATTATGTTAGTTTTTTAGATGTCAATAACATTCCTCTTATACAATACAACTCGTATATTTAGTATTTCAGCCGAAATCCTTAAACTTGTGTAAACCTCTTTGAACTTATCCTCTCAAACCTAGTAAAAAAACTTGAATTTTTCTTGCTATAGTTGGATAAATGAAATGAGAAGTCGTAGGCCTATTTATTGTTGGATTGTTTGGTTGTAGGTATAATTTTTTAGACTTATTTGAGAAAAAGTGTATGGATAAGTTATTTACTCTATTAAGTTCAATTTAATAAAGCATATTGTATTTAGGTACAAAATTCAAATGAAATCAAAATTTTTTTACCTAAATATCCTCCCTTAAATTATGCATTCATGATTGACAGTTATATATCTAATCAAATATGTAAAGATTTCATTAGACTATCTCACTATCTCTCCCCTATTTCCTCTCCATCTCTCTCTCTTCCCGTTGCTTCCCCATCTCTCCCCTATTTTCTCTCTCTATCTATCATTGATAATTTATTTTATTTTTCAAATATGTAAAGATTTGATTTATTTTTTCATCTCTCTCTCTCTCTCCTATTTTCTCTAACCGTTTCTCTCTGTATTTATATCAACAACACAATTACATTAATTAGTTACACCAATTAGTTACAACTGTCCTGTGATACACAAAACAGTTACTCATATGTTCTAATCAACCAAACATTTACACCAAATAATTATACAAAATTATGACACCAACTCAATTTGTCATTCAATTGTTTACATAAACTAAATAGTTACATCAATTAATATCGCAATATCGTTACACCATTTATATATATCAAATTTAGTATAATAATAAAGTCTTTTGTTTAGTGATAAACTTAATTTAGTGTATATAATTGGTGTAACCATGTCATGATACTAAATAGTGTAACTCTTTGATTTATGTAAATAACTGAATGACAAATTCAGTTGGTGTTGTAGTTTCGTATAATTGTTTAGTGTAAATGTTTGGCTTATTAGAACACACGAGTAACTGTTTGGTTTATTATAAGATAATTATAACTAATTGGTGTAACTGATTAGTGTAATTATGTTGTTATGATGTTGATATAAGGAGAGAGAATAAGGAAATAAGGGGAGAGGGAGTGAAATAGAGAGAGAAAAAAATAGGGGAGAGAGATAAAAAAATTAAATCAAATCTGTACATATTTTTAAAAAATAAATTATCAATGTGAGAGAAAGAGAAAGAAATTAGAAATAGGGAGGAGAAAGTGAGAAAGTAATGGAGAGACAAAGGAAGAGAAAGAGAGAGAGAGAATAATGGAGTAATAAATGGCCTTTTGGTCTTTTTTTAAAAAAATGCATTTAGAGCCAAATAAGTTTCCTTAATGTAGTTTTACTCAAATAAGTTCAAATTTTTGTACCGGCTTCCAAATTACCCAAAAAAATTTGGGGGTACACTATTCAGTTTTCACATCTTACTCCTCTGAGGTATTATCGTTTGATCATCACATAGCAATTTGATCCTGCTACCTAATTTTTTTTTTTTTTCGCAAACATTTTCCAATTCTGAGGTTTTCATGCATGGGCTTTTCACATTCTTGAATGACGCATATAGGTTTGATTAATATAGATATTGAACCATTTGAGCTTCTTGATTTCTATCAAAGTGTGAGGTACTATCGTTTCATCATCACATAGCAATCTTCCTTTCGTTTATTTTTAATTTCTTTTGGGGAACCAACAATTTGGCGGTAATTCAATCTCTCTGCATGTTGGATTGTGTTTTTGCAAATATTCTATGATTCTATAGTTTTTAGTCTTGGGCTTTGCATATTCTTGAATGAGATGCCAACGGTTTTGAATAATACAAACTGAACTTGATCCCTTCAATCTTTTTGATCTGTATCAAGGTATGGTGATTATCGTTTGGTCATTACATAGTGATATTTCTTTTCTTGATTTTTTTGTATTGTTTTTCCTTTTTGGGGAACCAACAATTTGGAAGTAATGTGATATTTCTGCAGGTTGGTTTGTATTTTTTAGATATCTTATAATTCTAAGTTTTTCAAGCTTGGACTTTGCATATTCTTAACTGAGATGGATATGGGTTTCAACAATACAAATCTTAGTCCGTTCAAGTTTTTTAGACCTCTACCAAGGTATGGTGATTATCGTGTGGCCATCACATAGCAATCTTTCTTTCTTTCTTTTTGATTTTCTTTGTTGGGACACAACAATTTGGAGTTGCATATTCTTGAATGAGATGCATATGAGTTTAAATAATTCGAATCTTAAAGGGTTGCATATGGGTTTAAACAATACAAATCTTATCCCTTCAAGCTTCTTGACTTGCATCAAAACACAAGGTGTTATTTTTTGAACATCACATAGCAATCTTTCTTTTCTTCCCTTTTTTTTTTTTTTGTTTATTTTAGGTTATTTTTCTTTTAGAATCACGCATTCTAAAATCTTGATTATCGAGGTAACATTTTGGTGTGCCCTTCTGTGGGTTCAAGCTTCTAGACCATGCCACTGTTTCTGCTTATTTATTCTACGCTTTTTAATGGTAGGTATCTTTGTTATGGTCTTTACGCGAAACCTGATATTGAGATGGTAGGACTTGTTTGGCTTAGATGTTTAGGAAATAAAGAAATGTATAACAAATTTGGGTTTTGTAATGTGTTAAGTTATATAGATGTTTATTTGTCTGTCAATCGTTCTCTCTCAATATAAACTAACACAATAAACATACATATAAATATGTGTACATTTAATACATTGAATGCTTTCTGTGATGTTTCACCTTGCAGAATACGTGCATTTAGTTCGTTATTTGTTTTTGGGGCTAAACAATATTAGTTTTGGAATGAAATGTTCTTAGGTAAGTTTGTATATATTGCCTCTTAATCTTAAGGGAAAGGAATGCATTCAGCAAGGTGTTGGTTTCAAAAGCTTGATCCACGAGATCGTTTAATGTCATCAACCAAGAAGAAGGAACCCATGGCTTCTGGAACAGAAGAACCAAAACCACTGTCTGATGAAGAATCCAATAATATTCTGAAATAGAAGGTTATGGCAGCAAAGTAGTATATGCAGAACCATTACAAAGAGCAAATGAAGAACTTAAATGAGAGGAAAGAGTGGCACAGCATGTTTGTATGGGATCATCTAGCATAATTTTGTTGGCAGGATGGTAGAGTTGGACTGTGGAAATATGTGATTTTGTCTTTTGTTTTTTTTTCAAATAGTCAAAATTTATATGAGAAGAAGTTGGTTGATGTTGATGTCTCAAAGGAAGATCAAAAAACCCTGGTAAAATTGTCAGAGAAAAAAGGAAGCTGAACATGTACGTTTCAAAGGTGCAACATGGGTGTCGATTAATTTGAGTTACTGACAATGGAAGGAATAGGTGTATTTGACGAGTCATCTTAACTTCATTAATATGTATTTATCCTTTTCTTAGATCTGAATTTTAATATGTATTTTCTGTCTTGATTGTTCATTTTGGTTGCTATTTGAAACCACTTGCTTTTGTTTTATGCAGTTTATTGTGACTTGATGTTATCTTGACTATTATGTTGTTAGTGGCAATCAAATCCCTCTTTTATATCAATTTTAGTGTAACTCTATCAATGAATTTTGCATGTAAATTTATTCAAATTGTATTATGTTCAATGCTTCAGTTTTTTGGGATGAATATTTGGGCGTATGTTGTGCGTTGGAGGAAGAATTTTTTATGCTTAAGTATTGGGTATTGAAATTTCCCAGCATTATGTTGAATTGAAAAAAAAAACCCAAAAGGGGAAGGGTGGCAGGGGAAGCATCTAGCTTTTGGTAAAGTAGTTTTTTGCTCATTGAAGCTTAATTGAATATGGTTATACGTCAATTGGGCTTTAGAATTAATTGGAGCAGTTGGCTGGATTATTTGTTAAACAAATGAGTTATGTTTAGTGCAAGTAGGATTCAAATTGATGGATAAAGAAAACATTTTTCAGGTTATAATATGTCCTATAATTTGTTTAAGACTCCCTCCCTCTCTCTCTCTCTCTCTCTCTCTCTCTCTCATATGCTTTGTGAATATAAACATGCAATGAGTCGTGTACTTTATTTTTGGAATTGTATGAGTTCACCTCATTAATGATTGTCAATTTTTTTGCAGTCATGGTAGGTGCAGCACTAGAGGGATCTCAGTTTGATGTTCATCAATTTGATACCAAAATGAATGAGTTGTAAGAACTTTTCTCTAGTATTAGTTATTTTCAAGAACCAAACATTGGGTTTATGAGGCATGATTTTTCTCCTTGCTTCTAATAAATATTGTCGACCACCATATTCATTAATTGAAAATTGAGACAACTCTTTTCTACATTGATGCCTTGCTTATCCCCTCTTACAAGTTACAATGAGGAGTTGTTCATCTTCGCTGTCTATGTTTGCATTGTCTACATGAAGACATACTAGCTTTATTGGGATGCTTTATTAATCTATTTCTTAGTTTTGAGAGCTGGGTTCACCTTTTTACCTTTATTTTCTTGCTTGCATTTCAGATACACCCAAGAGAAGAAAGAACAAGTGAAAAACAATAAAAATGTTGAATGTCAAAAGAATGCATAGTTTCAAGCAATACAACTTAGCCGCTTTATACTTTCTTTTGTGGAAGATGATTTAAATTGTTCTACCCAGAGATTGTTATATTTGAGTTAGGTTTTGTGACAATAACCTTTGCAATTGTTGGCCCGTAGAAAGAGAGAGGTTTGAAGAACAATTTGTTTAGAAATTATGCATGTTGAACAAGTATGTCAGTTTTTTGTTAGTGTGAATACTTTATCTATATTGATTGTAAGTGATATTCATGGTGGTACTAACATTATTCTGGAAATTTAGCTTTATTGCTGTTTTCTTGTTTGCATATTTAGTTAATTAGAACTTCTATAATGATGTTATGAAGTCTTTTCATGCTTGCTTTCCAAATTACAGATTAAGCCCATATTTAAGAGAAAAAAAAAAGGAAAATATTTTTGGATGCAACAATAAGATAAGCAGATTCCATTTACCTCAATTAAAAACTTGGGTTGTATTCAGGTTTAAAATCCTTCTTTGGAATGGGGACATATATGATATTTTTTTATAGGAATTGTTTTTTTGTTTTTTGGTTTCAAATCTTCCTAAGACATTGAATATCTTTCAGTCAATCCTTTTCTTAACCACTAGATGAAACCCAAGCCGATTATCTCTTTTAATATCCACTATGTATGAACTTACATTGTGTAGAATATAATTATGATAATTTGAATAATAGATTGATTTTATTTACCTCCTTTAGGAACTTACGTTGTATAGAGGTATGTGCAAGGATAAACAAAAAATTTCAAAACGGCCAACACATGTCTATCTTCAAGGACGCTGAAACGAATAAGTGATTGAATTACATTCCAATATTTTGAGATGTTTTGAAATATTTTGACATATTTTTGCATGTTTTTACCAATGTTTGAGACTATTTTGAGGTGTTTTAATATATTTCGATATATGTTTCGGAATTTTTTTGAACTACATTTTTAAAATTTTTATTTGTTTTTATTCTGTTCTTGGAATATTTTTGCCTTGTAGGTGACATAAACAAATGCATTGAAATAAAATTTTGATATTTGGTTATGTGGTTGTGGAGAAATTTATTTGCATCCTACAGTTACATTTCGCTTTTGCTCAAAATATGTGGTTTATTTTGAATATAATGTTATGCTCGAGATATATTAAAATTTAAAATTGGAATAATTATTATATTGATTTCAGAGCAAAAAAGACTTAATCATGTGTCAAATTAGATATATTGAAGTAAAATTTAGTTTCTTAAACAAATGAATATTTGTTGTAGCAAATCGTAGGATTGTGTATAAGAAGGTAGACTATCATGTGTACTAAGCACTCTTCTATCTCTTTATTTTTGTTTCAATTTTTGTCATTTAACAAACACTACGTCTTCAAGCACATATTCTTTCGTCTATTTTTTTTTTTTTGCTCAAATACTCACATTCTAAACAAAAAATTTAAAACTAAAAATCGAAATTACAAGTCGAATTGGTCCATGTACAACGCACGTGTGCACCAACTAGTATAATAAAAATAATTGAGTGTTTGTAATCATTATTTGTCAAAAATTTAAGTGATGTGGGAGTGTAGACTTGACATTTTAAATTGCAGAAGGGTATTTTAGGTATTATAATAAATTTTATTGATGATGTCACCGTTTCTCATTACTTGTTTTTAACCTCCGTCAGAAGAAAGGGGTGTATGTGTCATACATTTTAAAATGTTAATAGGTCTCATTGTACTTTTTCAAATGTGAGGAGACCAATGTGTAATTAAAAACAATGTCAACGGTGTGAGTGTAATTTACTTACTATTTATAATAATAAAATAAAGTCTCTTGTGCTTAAACTCACCATTTAGAAAAACACAATTTTTTTAACCATAATAATTTATTTAAATTTAAATTTTTAATCTTTTAATTATGGTAACTCAGTTAAATTTTAAATTTTAATCTTTTAACGACAACAACTCATTTAAATTTTAATTTTTAATACTAATAATTCAATCTATATTTTTATCTTGTAACTAAATAACTCATTTAAATTTTAACTTTTAAATATAGTAACTAAACCTGTACTTTAAAAAATTATAATAATAAAATATAACCCCTAATTTTAGCCACTTAAACTCTTCATTTAAAAACACTACAACGGCTCATATCGTCCAGATCTAACGTTTTATATTATATTTTAATTTTTTAAATATAGTAACTTATGTAAATTTTAATTTTTAAAATCTTAAGTACAGTAACTTATTTAAATTTTAACTTTTTAATTGTAGTAATTCAATCTATATTTTAACCTTTTACTCAAGTAATTCATTTAAATTTTAACTTTTAACCATAATAACTCAACTCATGTATTTAAAAAAAAAAACATGTTTTGCGCGAGACAAGCTAGTGTAGCAATATTAATTTGAATTGCTTATGCTCATAAATTAGAAATGTATAACAACAACTCAGATTATTTAGATCCGATAGTTTATATTATATTTTAATTTGTTAACTACAGTAACTCATTTAAATTTAAATTTTTAACTTTTTAATCATGATAACTCATTTAAATTTTAATCACAGTGACCCATTTAAATTTTAACTTTTTAACCATAATAATTCAATCTATATTTTAGCCTTTAACCAAGTAGCTCATTTAAATGTTAACTTTTAAGCACAGTAACTCAACACATGTAATAAAAAATTATAATAATAAAAGAAAGTCTCTTGCTTGAACTCCTCACTTACAAAAGTAAAAACAACGGTCCAGATCTTTAAAATTTGGCAGTTTATATTATATTTTAATTTTTTAAGCAAAGCAACTCATTTAAATTTTAATTTTTAACCTTTTAATCACGATAATTCATTTTAATTTTAACTTCTAACCTTTTAACCACAATAATTTATTTAAATTTTAACTATTTAATATAGTAATTCAATTTATATTTGAAAAAATTTCATCCACACCCCCTACAGATAGGCCTAATTTAAGTGACACCCCTTCTCGATTTTGAAATTTCACTGACACCCCTTGTCAATCTTGGTCGGGAAACGAACGTGACAAAAATGCTTACCCATTCTCACCTCTTTCGCCACCGTCGTCATCCGATGACTGACACCCTCATCACATCACCTCCACTCTCTTTCTTTCCCCCCCCCCCTCTCTCTCTCTCTTTCTCTCCACAAACCCCTTCCATCCGTGTCGAGATAGGAACAAAAATATATCAAATTGATTTGGGCGTTTTGTGATGGGTGTTGATGCAAGGGTTGTGGTGGTGGTTATGTGAAAGCTGATTGTCAACGATGCGTGTGCTGGAGTGTTAATATGGGGTGGCTAGCCAGTACTTGTTAATATTGTTAGAGATGGGCTGGAGTGTTCATGGCCCTATTTTGGATTTTTGGTGAAGATCAAGGAGATTTTGGGGAGAATGAATTCCCTGCTTTTTCATGTGTATAGAGAAGCGAATGGGGTGACTGATAGCTTGGCTAACAGGGCTGTAAGGGATCATTGTTCTTCAGATTTTTCTTGCTTTAGATCTTTGCTGAAGATGGTAATTTTTTTTTTGACTCAACTATTGTGTATAGGGTTGATGTTGCTACCTTAATTGTCTGAAGTAGAATTTCACAAATATGAAGTACTGAGGAATTGTGAACTTACTTTTATTGAATTTGATTTGACTGCAGCTCTATGAAGACGATGTATGCCTTTGCCTATTGGATAGAAATCCACTAAGTCATGGGTAAGGAATCATGTTAAGGGTTCGATTAAACTCTGTTGAGGTGCCCTTGTTCTTTCGATGTTGGGTATTCACAGTTTATCTCCAAAATCTATTGAAATAATGCAATAATGGGTCAGAAAGATAGTCGTGTGAGTGCAAGGTCTTGCTTTGGAAGTAGAGTTTTTATTTTTTGATAGTTTTGAAGGATTAAAGCATGGTGTGTATAGGGATTTTTCTTTTTGTTTCTTGTAATTCTTTGGTTATTTCAAATAAATTTTTTTGATTTTTTTAAAAAAAGAATTTGTTGTATATTTGTTTAGCTGGTTAGAGGTGGTGTCGAGGTGCTGGTGTTGCGGAGACGAAGGTGCATCAGAAGTGGTGTGAATAAGAAAAAGGTAAAATTGGTATTTTAGAAGAAAAACAAGATGACATCATCACTTTTTTAGTTGTCAGTAACGGTTTGTCGTGGTAGGGGATGTAGTTGAAATAAATATATGAATTATAAGGGAGTGCAGTGAAATTTCATAATCGGGAAAGGGTGTCACTGAAGTTAGGCCTATCTACAAGGGGTGTGGATAAAAGTTTTCCTTTATATTTTAACTTTTTACCCAAGTAACTCATTTAAATTTTTTTATTTAATCGTAGTAACTCAACCCATGCTTTGCACGGGACATGAGACACACTAGTGTAGCAATAGCTGAACTAATCTGTCCAGACTTTCTCTTGATTCCTGGTTTATCAATCGTTCTCGGCTATGTACGTCCCTTGCCCTGTTCCTTCTTCTTTTCTTTCGTTCTGGATCCCTCGAGTTCGAGATGATTATTTAATTTCTAGACTTTTTAGCTTTTGTTACTTTAGGAATCGAGGTCTTACCTTGTCCTCTCCACTACCAGAATCTTCGTTTTTGGTTGTTGGTGTCTTGACCACTGGGCCCTTAAGGATTGCTTTACTCGTGTTCCCCTTCTTTATAGTTCTTTCAAACTTCCTTTCTCTTGCCTAATTATGTCTGCCTCTTCTGGAGCTACAGCCTCGTATGTTTCCCTCATGGGTGATAGGTCCCCAGATGTAGAGGAGGATGACTTGGGGGATGTTGGTGATGAAATAGAAAATTTTTTTGGGGTTGATGTCGTAGAGGGGCAGAGTTGTCTCTGACCATACCAAGGTCTCCTTCGAGTTCTAAACGATCTCAAAAAGGAAAGGCCAAAAGGATAGAGCTAGACTTTCAGGTAGTGCTGAGGGTTTTGGACCCTTTCCTCACATTTCAGACCTCATTGGACATAGTGAGGTTATGCCTCCTCTTATGAGTGTCTTGTTCACAAGGTTTGGTTTTTCCAATGGCATGCGTTACTGGATTCCTTCTGTAGGTATTAAGTATGATTCTGAGGTCCCTGGGAAGGCTTGTTTTTTTAACCTCTTTAGAGAATGGGCTTAAGTTTCCTGTACATCCCTTCATCAAATCTATCCTTCAACATCTGTTTTGGTTAGATCTCTCCCAACTTCTAGGGAGTCTTACTGGGCCTCCTTGTCTTTTTCAAAAAAAAAAAATCAGCACCCCTTCGGTTCCCTTGCTCATGAAATTTTTCAACGTTAAGTTCCAACCTGATGGATTTTTGTACATCTCAAAACGGGTGAAGACCCCAGCTTAGATTACTGACATGCCCAGCTCTCACAAGAATTGGAAGAAACTATTCTTCTTTGTATCAGAGGAGTGGGAGTTTGATCTGAGCAATGCCAATGATACCCTTCTTGTCCCACGCTCTTGGTCAGGTCCTGATAACCTTGGTGAGTCCTTATTTAGGGCAGGCTCAACTTTCTTCATTTTATTTTTCTTTTTGCTGACCTTATTCCCTTGGGTTGCTTTAGGTATCCACCCTGAGTTAGGAGCTGAGGATAGGCTTGCTTTGCTAGGGCATGAAGCTGGTCGCCCGAAGAAGTATTCTAACTTGATCAAGCATTATGTGCTTACCAAGCCAGGGTTCAGCCCTCCCGAGGTGACTATAGAGACTCCTATTCCCATTTTTGTTGCTGATGTGAAGGAGGTTGCAGGTAACTCTTTCTCCCTTCTATCCTTAACTTTTATTTTACTTATTCCTCCTTTCTGATCTGTTTGCTTTGGGTTTCTAGGTTCTTGCTCAATTGCTTTAGGTGCGAAAGCTTTGAAGGCGAAGGTTGCCCTGTTAAGGAAGAATACGAGTGGGAAAAAGTGCAAGGTAGAAGTTGGATTAGGAAGCAACTCTTCCCCTCTTGACAAAGTGCAGAGGACAGAGGTGCCCCCTGCTTCTTCCACCCTCCCAAGTGGTTTCTACTCCTCCACCGAGCTCATCGAAGGTCGCACGGATCTTAGTCTCCCAAGAGACCTTACCTTCCTCTACTGAAGGAGTTCTTGAGCAAGCTAGGGCTTCAACATCCCCTTCGTTGGTAGAGGTCGAGGGGGACTTTTGAGTCAATTACCCATATCATGCGTGGGTCTCCTGCTGGTGGAGGATGTGAAGATTGAGAAAGGCAAGGGTTCACTTATCGATAATACGAGGCTTACTACTAAGGCCATCGCCTCGATAATTCTTGAGTCCAACATCTAGAAGGTTGCCGCAATGCCCTTCTCCTTTTGTGTTACTACCTCCTTGTATGGTGCTACTTCGATAAGCTTCTATTTCTCCAAGTTTCATCCTGCATGGTTACTTCATACTGATTCTAGCCTTTGGTTGTATTTTCCTCAAGCTAGCCATTCATGTGAGCACTCTGACAAGTAGGATTNACCCATATCATGCGTGGGTCTCCTGCTGGTGGAGGATGTGAAGATTGAGAAAGGCAAGGGTTCACTTATCGATAATACGAGGCTTACTACTAAGGCCATCGCCTCGATAATTCTTGAGTCCAACATCTAGAAGGTTGCCGCAATGCCCTTCTCCTTTTGTGTTACTACCTCCTTGTATGGTGCTACTTCGATAAGCTTCTATTTCTCCAAGTTTCATCCTGCATGGTTACTTCATACTGATTCTAGCCTTTGGTTGTATTTTCCTCAAGCTAGCCATTCATGTGAGCACTCTGACAAGTAGGATTAGGACTTTGGAGGGCTCAGTCAAAGCATTGAAGGCTTCTGAGCTCAAGGTTGTCGAGTTGGCTTTCTCTAATGATGACCTCAAGGCTCAGGTGCAGGACCTATAAGCACAGGTAGAGAGGTTGTCTTTTGCTAATAAGGATCTGGAGGCTGAAAAAGGAAAAACTGAGGACGAGGTCAAGAAGACCAAGGAAGAGCTCAGGTTGAAATCTGGCGAATGGGTTCAAACTCGCAAAGAAGACTTCAAGGCTTTTGAGTCTTATGAGGCCATGAAGAGAGAATACAACATCTTGGCTAAAGTAAACGACACTCTGCGGAGAGAGATTGAGGTTGAGAGAACTGTCTTTAAAAAGAAGGATGCTCTGATTGCGAAGTTGGAGGATGAAGCTACCACAAAGTGGGCCACTAGGTATCTTGCTTTCTAAGATCAAGCTATGCAGAAGTATCCAGACCTGGATTTTGAATTTGATCCCCCTTCGGATAAGGAAGAGGTGCCAAGCATTGAGAAAGAGGCTGAGGTTAGGTCCCCTCTACTTCTAAGCTTGCTCCCAAAGGTGCTGAGGTATTTGTCTCTTCAACCAAGGTCCTTGCCACGTGGTTTCGTCTGCTCCAATTGTCTCTGTAGCTATTGATCCTATTCTAACTTCTGTTTCCAGGATTGCTGAGTTGTTTATTGTTCCTAATGAACCTACTCTAACTGATGCTCCCGAGGCTCCTGTGTCGTCTGAGGCTCCAACTGACCCTGCTCCAACAGATGCTCCCCAAATTTCTGAGCTACATGAGGCTCCAGTTGTCCGTGTTTCAACTGATGCTCCCAAGGTTCTTGAGATGTCTGAGGCTCCAGCTGACCAGACTGTAGGGATTTAAGATTCCTCTTTTATTTTGTTTCCTTTCTTGTAGATGGCTCTATAACTGTTTATTTTGAGAAATGAGAAAATGTTTTGTCCAATGTTCTTGAATTTTTGCTATTAAATTGATGTAGTTATGATTGTTGTATTGTGCTCTTGCATTCTTTGTGCACTAGTATTCTTTTTGTGCTCTTGTATTCTTTCTATTCTCTTGTATTCTTTTTAGTTTTTTGCATTCTTTCTATTCTCTTGTATTATTTCTATTCCCCTCTGCCCCTTGCTTCGGGGAGAATTTAGTTCTTTTTGAAGTATGAGGCCAAATTAATTAGGTCAAGAGTCCGCCCTTGGTTTAAGCCGAGGTGCTAGCTAGAAAGATCTTGTGGTTTGAAGAGCTCACTTTCTAGTGAACTGAAGAGACCATCCCTGTGAGTTGAAGAGCTCTGCTTATGTTAGGCTGAAGAGCTCTACCTAGTGAGCTGAGTTGCTTGTGAACTAAGTCACTTGTTCCTGAGCTCTACCTAGTCTGAGCTAAGCTTAACAGAGTTAAGTTGCTCCTTTAGCATGAAGCACTGACTTTTTTATCATTATATATGCCCACCCACCCACTTTCTTAAAACACCTCCACCATCATGATTTTGGAAGTTTAAGGAGCCATCTCCTCGTCTTCGCGAGTTTCTTGCTTCCTTAAAACTCGGGATTTTCTTATTGTTTCCATAAAACTTGGGATTTCTTATTGCCTTCAAATCTTGGAATTTCTTCTTGCCTAAAATCTTGGAGTTTTCTTCTTCATGTTTCGCATGCTCCCCGAGTCTTTTTTTTTTTTTTTTTGTGTTCCAACTACAAGCTGCTGCTTTTCTGATTTCCTGAATTTCTAGAAAAATTCTACAGTTATAACATTTAATATAATTTAAAATTTCTAAAAAACTTTACTAACTACTCTTTTTTTTAAAAAAAATAATTTTATTAATTTTTATTTGTTATTTGTTAGTTACTAATTTTCCTAATTTATTGTATAGTTATTTATTTACAATTATGTACAATTATTCCAAAATTATACATCATTTGATCATATTGATTCAGAGTCAGAACTTTTTGGATCATTAATACTAGTGACACGATTAATTTTATTTTTTACATATCTTGTTAGCATAGGGGTAGAATAGGATAACGTCTCAGGATACTCCTTACTTTGCCCATACCTAATCCACCAGAGACGATCTAACGCTCGACCTGAAATTGGTTCTGCATACTGATTATATTGTCTCAAATGTTCTAAACAACCACATCTTACACAACCACTGAGACGCTTTGATCTTCGGCATTTAGTAAATGTACTTGTTCCGCATAGGGGTCGTGGTTAACTTTCAAAAATTTCTAAATTTCTGACTTTTCTAGCTTTTCGCATGATTAATGAAATTATATCTTTTGGAAGATAATACAGTAGAATTAAACTTAAACATAATAGTTTCTTGACCATTGTACAATTGTTATATATATATATATAACAATTGTTATTGTTAAAAACTGACTCACTATATGGTTCTTTAACGTCTACCAGTCATAAAGATGAAATTTTTTTTTAATAAAACATTAATACATTAAACACAAATATAAGTACATTTATACCTAAGTAAATTTACACATAATTAAATTTACACCCATTCCTCCCCAACTTAATTTAGACATTATCTGCAATGTATAAAATAGTGATAATCAATACTGATAATAAAAACCAACAATTTGTTCTTTTTTAGCGATTGGGATATCTGGCTGTTACTCAGAAGATTTAATCTGTCAAATAAATTACAATTAATTAGTAATATTATTTATAATTAAACAACAATATACTTTTTAGAGCACATAAACAGGATCAAAAAGTTGTACTGAAATTATATGTTGAGTAAATCCGTAATAATATGGCTTAAGTCTTTGACCGTTTACTTTAAAAACATTTTCAGTTAACGGATTTTTAATTCCAATTGCTCCATAGTCAAAACTTGCTTGACAATATATGAACCTGTCCATCTCAATCTTAATTTTTCAAGAAATAAATGAAGTTTTGCATTATATGTAACACCCCGCATTTTCTTTTATATATGTATATAGATATATAGTAAATAATTGTGGTAAAAATGTGGATATGTGTAGTGATGTGTGTTTGAATTTGGTAGATTGGAAAAGTAGAGATTTAAAATGTTAGTGAAAATAATA
>CAUOFW020003835.1:112979-140130 GCA_963454935.2 Ilex paraguariensis
AGAGGGTGAGCACTTCCTTCTCCAAAGGACTTACCAGAACTGAGGGTGAGCTTAGATAATCTTTATGGTCTCTTAATGCTTATTCGCATCGGGTATCCCATTAGAACGACTTTTTTAAGGTTTGAAAGAAGGACTGACACTTGTCACTTGATCTGGAGACAAAGCGACTTAGGGCTGCTATCCTTCTTGTTAAGTGTTGGACCTCCCTCATGTTGGTTGGTGGTTGCATGTCTATCACTGCTTTGAATTTTTTTGCGTTTGCCTCAATTTCCCTACTGTTGACTATGAAACCCAAGAACTTCCTAGCAGAGATCCCAAAGGCACATTTGACAGGGTTAAGCTTCATCTAGTATTCCTTGAGGACCTGGAAAGATTCTTCAAGATGCCCAATATGGAGCTCGACTGTTAGTGATTTTACCAGCATCTCATCGATGTACACCTCCATTAATGTTCTGATTTGTTTTTGGAACATTCGTTTTACCAAACACTGGTAAGTAGCTCTAGCGTTCTTCAGTCCAAATGACATGACTTGGTAGCAATATGTCCCTTACTCAGTTACGAATGAGGTTTTTCCTTGGTCACTAGGATCCATTCTGATTTGGTTCTACCTGAAAAAAGGGTCCATAAAGCTAAGGAGCTCATGCTCAGCTGTGACATCCACAATTAAGTCAATTCTAAGTAAAGGGGAGCTGTCTTTTGGGCAAGCTCGATTTAGGTCGGTGAAGTTGATGTAGAGACGTCACTTCCATTAGACTTCTTGGCGAGGACCATATTTGCTGGCTAGGTCGGATAATCCACCTCTCTAANCCTGCTTCATTGGCCAGTTCATTGGGACCTCAATGGTGTGAGCTTGAAAGTATGGTCTAAGCCTTTTTGCTGTCGTAGCTAGAGTTAGGACTAGTTTCTCCATCTTTGGTTATCTCTCATCTGCCCCATCAGAGCTCTACTACAGTAGTAAACTGGTTGCTGAGTTCTGTCTTGCTCTCTTACTAGCACTGCGCTAGTTAAGAAATCTAAAACAACGAGGTAGAGGGTGAGCACTTCCTTCTCCAAAGGACTTACCAGAACTGAGGGTGAGCTTAGATAATCTTTATGGTCTCTTAATGCTTATTCGCATCGGGTATCCCATTAGAACGACTTTTTTAAGGTTTGAAAGAAGGACTGACACTTGTCTCTTGATCTGGAGACAAAGCGACTTAGGGCTGCTATCCTTCTTGTTAAGTGTTGGACCTCCCTCATGTTGGTTGGTGGTTGCATGTCTATCACTGCTTTGAATTTTTTTGCGTTTGCCTCAATTTCCCTACTGTTGACTATGAAACCCAAGAACTTCCTAGCAGAGATCCCAAAGGCACATTTGACAGGGTTAAGTTTCATCTAGTATTCCTTGAGGACCTGGAAAGATTCTTCAAGATGCCCAATATGGAGCTCGACTGTTAGTGATTTTACCAGCATCTCATCGATGTACACCTCCATTAATGTTCTGATTTGTTTTTGGAACATTCGTTTTACCAAACACTGGTAAGTAGCTCTAGCGTTCTTCAGTCCAAAGGACATGACTTGGTAGCAATATGTCCCTTACTCAGTTACGAATGAGGTTTTTCCTTGGTCACTAGGATCCATTCTAATTTGGTTCTACCTGAAAAAAGGGTCCATAAAGCTAAGGAGCTCATGCTCAGCTGTGACATCCACAATTAAGTCAATTCTAAGTAAAGGGGAGCTGTCTTTTGGGCAAGCTCGATTTAGGTCGGTGAAGTTGATGTAGAGACGTCACTTCCATTAGACTTCTTGGCGAGGACCATATTTGCTGGCTAGGTCGGATAATCCACCTCTCTAATGGCTTTGGCATGAAGAAGTTTGTTAACCTCCTTCTTGATCGCTTTTTAGCGTTCTAGAGCAAAACTCCTTCATTTCTGTTTGATGGGCTTGAAGGTTGGATTCATACTGAGCTTTTGTGTGATGACTGAGGATTCAATTCATTTCATATCCTCTTGTTTCTAGGCAAACACCTCCATAATTATTCCAAGGAATTGAATCAGGAGGTCTTTAATTTCTCTATTTAGCTTAGATCCCATGTATACCAAGTGCTCTAGCTTTTTGTCAAGATAAATGGGCTCCAAATCTTCTGAGGGCATTGGTCTGGTTTCTAGCTCGTCTCTCATGTCGTGCTCATCCAATTGGATATTCTCGACCTCTTTCTTTTTCATGGACGCCATATAGCACTCTCATGCTACACGCTAGTCCCCTCGGACCATTCTGATTCCGTTTTTCATAGGGAACTTCATGATGAGGTGGTAGGCAGAAGGAATGGACCTTATGGCATTGAGAGAAAGTCTCCCTAGCATAATGTTATATGTTGAAGGTGCATCGACCACTAGGAACCTCACAATGGTGGTAGACTGGCAAGGAGGATCTCCTATAGTGAGCACGAGTTAGATTGAACCATTTCTCCTAAAAATCCTAATAGGTGAGCCCTACTAGCTCAAGTTTGTCTTAGTCTATATCCATCTTGTCAAAGGCAAATGCGAAGATGATGGCAGTAGAACTCCCGTTGTCAATCAAGACTCGATGGATGGTCTTGTTGGCGATGATGGCCCTTAACACCAATGGGTCGTCGTGAGGATGCTGGAAGCCCTCCAGGTCTGTATCTGAGAAAGTGATGTCCATGTTCAGCCGAGGTGTTTTGGACATCGTGTGTATTTTCAGTGTCTCTTCAGCTGTAACTTTTTGCTTGTGAGCCTTCCTGGCCGAATTGGACCCTTTACCTCCAGCAAATCCTCTGGATATTACTCTGATTTCTCCTAGAGTTTGTTGATGTTGCGTAGGATTTTGCTGCTGAGGTGCTGGAGGTGGTTGAGCTTGGTTCTGATTGTCTTATGCCACAAAGAGGTGCAATTATCCCCGTTAGATTAGGAACTTGATCTCCTTTTTCAATTGGATACAGTCATCAGTGAGATGGTCGTGGTCCCTATGGTATTCACAATATTTTGTTGCGTCCCTTTTCACAGGATCTGCCTTCATTCGAGGTGGCCATCTCAGAAATTTTTTGTTCTGAATCTCGTAAATGACCTGGGACACTGTGGCTGCGAGGGGAGTATAATGCCGAGGTGCAAATCTTGGCTGCAGTTCTTGTGGTGGGAGACTAAGGCAGTCTTTGTTGTCTCCTCTCCTTTTCGGAGAGCGGTCCCGATCTCTTCATGGAGATCTATCTCTACTTCTTTCCTTTTTGGAACTTCGGTCTCTCTTCTTCTCCTTCTCCTTGTGCGTAGACGTGTTCTCTACCTTGGAGAGGAGTGTCTCTTCACCATTGATGTACTTTTCTGCCTTGGCGAGGATTTCTGCCATACTGACTTGCAGATTTTTAGAGATAGAGAACATCAGGTCCTTTTACTAGATTCCCAACCTTGCGATAAAGGCAGTGATAGCAAATTTCTCGTCAGAGACATCCACTTTTAGTGATTCTGAGTTGATATTTTGAACATAACTTCGCAGGCTTTCATTGGGTTCCTGTTTCACATTCAACTGGTAATAACTCGATTTTTGATAAGTCCGAGCTCCTATGAAGTGCGATACAAAGGAGACGGAGAGCTCTCTAAAGGATAAGATGGAAGTTGGGGCCAGCATATTGAACCATGCCTGAGCTGAACCTTTCAAAGTGATGGCAAAGGCCCGACATCGTACTGAGTCCGAGTACCCATGCAGCTCTATTTGATTCTTGTAGGTGTTGAGGTGGTCCATGGGATCTTTTGTTCTATCGAAGGCCTCCATCTAGGGCATTTTGAATTTAGGTGGGNATTTGATTCTTGTAGGTGTTGAGGTGGTCCATGGGATCTTTTGTTCTATCGAAGGCCTCCATCTAGGGCATTTTGAATTTAGGTGGGAGTGGAAAGTGCAGCACCTATGCAATAAATAGGGACTCAGTTTGTTGAATTAAGACTTCCATAGTCACTGGAATTTTGCTTTTAACAATCTACTTCATGTGGTTGAGCTCCTATTGAATGTCTTTGAAGCGTTGTGCCTAATATTGTTCTTCCTTTCCTATTAAAACAGAGGAAATTCATTATTACGAGCTTCCCTATTTTGAATTTGAACTTCCTCGTCATCCTTATTCCTACAAATTCGACGATGAGCATTGCCCATAGTCTGGCTACACTCATCTCCCTTGGTGATGTCCTTTAGGGGGTCGTTGTGTTGCCATTCCCTTTGAGGGGGATCGTCTTGGGTTGGCTGAGCTTTTTGGGGATGCTGAAGTTCTTTAAAGGCATTTATGGTATTTTATTATAATTCATATATCCAAACGCTATTGTTCTTTATCTGAACAATATTAGACCTGAATCCAAATATGCATCTTTGATATTCTATTTTTTTTCTTTCTCCCTCCCACACAATACTCTCTACGTTTCTCTCAACCTATGATCAGTCATCTCTCTCAAACCAACAATTAGGCTTTCTCTCTATGATGGTAGACATCCACCATTTCAAACCAAATAACCTCAAATTAAACCACCATCACTTGCCATCCACTACTACCCCCCCAACCCGCCCTTAACCTCTAGTCCTCCATCACCCTCCACCCAGTCATCCTTAACCTCTAGTCCATCACACCTAATACATCTGATAAAATACACCTGATACATCCTTAACCTCTAGTCTTTACCATAATCCCACCTGATACATCTAATAAAATAGAGACAGCCAAGCCCAAATGAAGCTGGGCATGCCATGACAATAAAGAGCAAATGGCCCAAGGATGAGCCTAACCCAGCCATTAGAAAAATCTCACTCCCAATTTAGGCCAAGTTGGCTCACTAAAGAGGTAAGCACATAGGGTGCACTTGCGTAATGGATTAAAGTGGGATAACACTCATAAAGACAGACTAATAAGGTAATAAGTCTCACATATCTCTTGTTTGAGAAGTTAAAATAGTGGTTAGATAGAAATCTAGAGTCTAACTTTGACCTGAATTCTACAATATTTTTTATCCACACTACACTGGTTAAATGTTACCCACCTCCCATGGGTTACAAACCTTGCACTCTTGTAGGCAGGTTAAAGAAGCAAATTGGCATCTTTACCCCTCTTTTTCTATATAATCGTTCCTACTCTACCATACCCAAACCTGTCGTTCTCTTTCCTCCAACCACTCGTCAAAGACAGACGAATCTATGGCTAGATGATTGAAGTGCAACACAAGCGAAGAACGACCGACTAAAAGTAAGCTCTCTCTCTCTCTCTCTGTGGACCGAACGACGAATAGATCTGGTTGATGAGGTAGTCCCAGATTTGCATCATCTCACCGTGTTTGTTGAACTTCTATGTTCGTTCATCTTTGGCGAGTTCCGAAGCTATAAAAATTGATTCCAGGAGATGTTCAAATGTTAATCTGGACTATCTCTGTTTGTCAATCTTACTAGGTTTTAATAAATTTCATTAATTGGCCAAATTGTTGTGGGATTTAGTTTAATTGCATAGATACACTGTAGTTAATTGCATGGAATATACATGCGAAAAATTGAAGATTGTTTTAATTTCCTTGGTAAATTTGATTCTTTTATGTGAATGGATTCCAAACACTAGAGAATGAGACTTTGTTCACTTTGTGAGGAATTGGATTCCTTTTATATGCCTAATATTGGAGAGTTACGAGGTCAATTTGTAAATCATATCCCAAGCTTAATCTTCTTCTTCATTCACCTACGGTCAAGGTCGAAGAGTTTTCTTAGCTCAATTGTCTGCGTCTATAATTTGAATTCATTTTATTAATACTAGGTTGTTAGTTATGTTTTGATTAACAAGTGTATTTAACTGCTAGCTGGGTATGATTCATTTACATTTTTTCATCTTCTCCTCTTATGTTTTTCTGGTATATTGTTCTATTGCTTGGTCAATTGCTACTCATAGTTATTTCATTTTGATGATTTGTGTGGTTCCATTTTGTGTTGATTATTTTCTTACAAATATTCAAGTTACTCATAGCCAACAATACTATGCTTTTGTTTCATTTTGTTTTTGAGAATTGAAGTATGAATGGTGAATTGAATTTTGTATTATGGATTGAATTATGAATTTGGAATTATAAATTATGAAGTATGAATTGGTTTTATGCATCTATATGTACATTTGAAATGTTGAGCATAATATGTTTGATGAATTTTGTAAGTAAATTTTTCAACATCTAAAAATGAATTGGCTATTTGTGTGTGGGTCTCTACTACTGGTTGGGTAGTTCTTTAATATTAAGGGGTGGTTGTAAGGCCAACTTATTGTTCAATGATCTTTGAGTTATTAACTGGTACCATATGGCAGCTACCATATACGAAGTTTGCTTTCCATTGATGCCACGTAGAGCCTTCTTGGACTTTAACAAGCTCAGGCAAACTTCACCATTGATGTCATGCATAGCCTTCTTGGACTTTATCAAGCTCAGTCATTTTTTATTTGCATTCGACTTGGGATTCTATTTCTATTAGAATGAGGATTGAAATTGATGAAGTGGTAGCAGCTATATGGAAACAAGAGGCCTTGCTTGCAACAAAACTTCATGGGTGGAAAGCTTATGAATTTCCTTGTCTATTTCATTACTTTAAGATCATAATGTACTTAGATTCATATTTACGGGTAAGGTTGTATATCCCCCATTAGGTGTAATATTTGATTTGGAATTAATAATATTTATCATCGCACTACAGAGGTTTTACTATTAAAAAAAAAAGGAGAGAGAGGTCCATGGGTAGAATGGTAAATTTCTATTAAAAAAAATGATCTACTCTATGGGGCCCATGAAATTGCACTTTTTGTNAAATTTTTTAAAATTTAGAAATTGTGGTGTTCCACCGCAATTCCTATTCTATTTACATATTCATCATTCCATAATACTTTTAAATAATTTAATGAAATAAAGGATGTACATATTTAGGCAAGTCCAAAAATAAGGCTAGAGATGGTTTTTGTTCAAGTACAACTCTAAAGTCAACTTGTTCATCTCATTGCTACTTCTTGATAATGAAGGGTCTTTAGGCTCTTGAGAATATTGACTAATAGAAAAATTAATATTCTCAATATTATCAGTAGTAGGAATGGATGGACAATGCTCAAACTGCATTTCATAAAAGAATTGTTCGTAATGTTTTGACCATGTGTATTATCTTCTACAATTAGATCAGAAGTTAGGTTAGATGTTAGATTAGCAGGGGTTAGATCAATTAGGAGTAGATCTATGGCCACAATCAATCCATTGAGACTATCCTTAATATCTTGCAGATATTGATTAGTTTCAGCATTAATAGCCATTTGGGTTTGCATGAATTCATTAACAATGTTCTCAAGATGATGATCTGAAGAAGAATAAAATGGTTCAGACAATAATGGAGGATTGTCTGATGTATAATATTCATTGCCCCAACCATAATTATGATAATAAAGTTCATAATCGTGGTTGGAGTAAGGTTGTTGAAAATTAGGTATAGCATTAAATCAATCCAACAAAAATTGTCAACCAATTGAAATTATTGAACAATCTTTAGTGATATATCAAGTAGATATTATGGTTGTTTGGGATGCTAGGGTAAGGATTCTCTAAGCCTTTTTAGCCTCTCTAAACCCTTGTATCTATCTCATGTCTCTAAAACACGTCCTCTATTTACAAGTGCACTAAAATAAAGATAGATTGGCGTGCAAGAAAAATATTTTCCAATGCAACGTCGAGAATAGTATCCTCCTAGGCATGAATAGTACAGTGTTTGAATGCTGTGGAGAGCCTAAGCACTGAGCATTGAGAATTTATTTTTCATTCCCAATCCATTTTTGTCAACTGCAAGAGCACTAACCAGCGGTTATCCATCTAAATCAATGCTCCTTTTCAAATTCCTAAGTATCATGGGTGATACCTAGAAAGCTTCCATAACATTATTCGTTTTATAGACATTTTCAAAAGCAACTTTCAAAGTTTCAAAAACAAATTTTCACAAAAACACAAGAGTTATGCTACATATTTCATACACACACTCTAAATCCATTTTAATTACCTAAGTTAAACCAATCTAAGGCAACTAGGTATCTAGGTTATCTTATCTCACCTCAGGTTGATGAGATCCAAGAAGTCTGCATATGTATTTTAATGTAGTTTGAGCTTCTTCACTACATCTTGCTTTGGTCTTCAATCTTCGTAACATATTGACCATGAATTTAGTTGAGATACAAGTCCAAAGGAATTTTTCAATTACAATTAGTTTTCTAACTCCCCATCTTCCCCACCATTTTCCCAGTTAATGTCAACAGTTGAAACATTGCTTCTATAATTGTCGATGCCATTTCACTTGTTACCCCCTTCACCCGTAATTATTTCACCCTTGGTGACATCCACATTTACATCAGTTTGTCCATCCTTTACCTCCCCTAATTCAGTCATGAACCCATCACCTAACACACCTTTACAGAAGGAGTTGACTAGATGTGGTTGTTAATATAGAGGTTGTGACATATGTCAAGGTTCTAGTAGTACCTATTGCTACGACCTATACATTGGCCTTTCCTATTGGTATGACGCACACACTTCATGAAGTGGGGCCAAGAGTTTGAGGCAATCAATGGGCTAAAGGTTGTGGACTGCATGCACATCATTTTGGAGATGTCAAGGGTGTTGCAGTTGACACATGAGGAGTCATATTCGCATGAGTGATGATCGAAGCGCATTAGGTTGCCACCTTCATGTGGTACTTAGCTTACATCCTATTTATTTTGCTACATGTATGGTGTTATTGAACAAAACCCTATGTACTACATTAATTTACGTTGTTATATTACCGCGTTATTTAATATATCCATTTTTTAATTTTTAGCTCACAAATTTATTTTCATAGTTCCATGACAAGATACATCCCATAAAGTAACATATTACTAATAAAGTCTACATAACTATTAAACAACAAACAAGATTCACAACATAATTTGAAATGGAACCACTAATTTTCTATCATGGGTCGCCATTTTTTTCAACATCTAAAGATTGGAAATACACTTTGGTTCACTTCTCAACATCAAAGTTGTACGTGTTTCCTCCATCAACTCTTCCTCAGTAAATTCGTGTGCTATACGCTACAGGTTGTACCAATTCAAGTGAATAACCATACAATTTTTTTCTCCATGAAAACATAACAATGCTTGTTCAGGTTGTTGAGGAGAATCAATGAACATGGTAATAACGATTTGTCGAGGCCTACATATATTGCAAATCCCTAGATCTTCACTCAAAACCTCACTGTGCCTTAAACAATATTCCCACTCAGTCAACATTGTATTGATGGACCTCTCAAAGTAATGTAACTGAGGATGTAACGGATAGTAGAACTTATCCTTTTGCACCCAATAATAACCCACTATTTCAAACAACGTAGATTGACAATAATGTATGTTTGAAAAGAACAAGTTAACTGTGTGATTAAATACACTGAATAGATACTACCTATGTGATGCATTGTCACATTCGTTTTTAGAAAGTGCATGATATTTGGTAACCTAAATGCTTATGCATTATACACTAGAGAGCTTTTTTCTGGACTAACTGTAATGCCTTGACCCATAAGAAGTAAACAATGCAATCCTCAAATAATGAGTAAGCTCTTATACCAATTGTAAAACCCCAATCCAATTCTATAAACATAATGAGTGTTTGCTATTAAGCTAAATAGATAAACATACTATACACAGCTATGATATGACTCAATCATAGATTTATTACAATCCACACAAACATGTACGTCAAGCTCAATACATTTTACATGCCTCAACAACACTGTTCAATACCTGGATAAAACAAAATCGAGAAAAAAGGCAGTTTGAACATTTGCGAACTTCCCCACCACCTGCTAATCTGAAAAATGGGAAATAATATAGGGTGAGCGTCAACAACTCAGTAGAGTAACTCAATTCCAAAATATTTCATTCCATATAGAAATAATAAAGTAGTAAATGTTGAATGAAAATAGTTACGTTTGAAAACATTAATACGATCACAACATCAATACAGTGTCACACTAGTGAGCAATTATCATAGTAGACCACTTAAGATATGATCCAATAACATATGAAATAATTTAGAAGCAAGTTTGAAAAATATCATCTGTTATGGAATTGAGAAACATTACTNGGCTGGGCCAAGCTAGACCCGTGAATTTTTTTCAGGTCGGGTTAGATAGTATAGACCCAAACTCTTATCCAAATGAATTATTGGGTGGACCAGACCGGAATTCGAGTAAGAGTAGGCTATCCGCAGCCCAACCCATGAGCCTATTGGACGGGTTATGGGCATGCTTTTTTGTATACAACTTTATTTAAAAATAATAAATATTTTTGTAATTTAATATTTGTGTAAATTATATTTTTGAATCAAAAATAGAGTCAAAATGGATAAAAATAAAATAATTAATAATTTTATTTTTAATTAGCGGATGAACTACATCCAATAAAATGAATATATGATAACTAAGTTGACACCTACCCCCTTATCTATCATTTGCATTACTCTATCATTTAAAACTTGTATGCTTAATTTATGGAAAAAATAATAATACATTATTTATATTATCTAAATTTTTGAAATTTCAAATTTCGACATTGAGAGACTTATTTTAAAGTTTCAAATTTAATAGTCTAAAAGTATAATTGTTTTTCAAAAGAAGTGTAGGGGGGCAGGCACTTGGGCCAGGTTTGAAACGAATTTTTTTCATGTGGGCTATTAGGCCGGGCTTAATGGGTTTGGGGGCAAATCTAAGCTCTCTTTTTANACTTGGGCCAGGTTTGAAACGAATTTTTTTCATGTGGGCTATTAGGCCGGGCTTAATGGGTTTGGGGGCAAATCTAAGCTCTCTTTTTAAGGATATTGAGTTTGGGCTCGGGCTTGGATGAGCCAACTATCAAATCTATCGAGTTTCGAACTGAATAACGAAACCCATAGATAACCCAACTCGTGGACACCCCTAGGCCAGAACATCGACTCAACAAAAAAACCAAGTTAATGAATCAATAGTTTAGTCGTTGGGTTAATGGTTGGACCAGTCATATAGTGAAAAATAGTGAAAATTGAAGTTAAGTCATCTTTAGTGGATTTTTAATGAATTTAGTATATCAGTTAAACTTATTTGGGGATAAGTCTTACTTTAATCTTACTAATAGTAATTAACTCTACAATATTTTAAAAACTCAAATGCCCTTCATAGGGAAATCAACACATTTGACTTCTATTCACCTACCTATTTAATGTCTCCCATCTCTTGCAGCCCTTTTTTTTTCTCCCTCTCATATTTATCTACTAGTTAATACTTCTTCCGGAAGACATTATGTAATATAAAAAAAATCACCAAATTAAATATTTTTGAGATCAATTCTTTTAGCATCAACAAAGAACATATTTTTCAATAAACACTACCACCATGCAAAACAATCACAACAATAATCCAAAAATCAAATTTGCACATGTGCTACTTTGTACAATAAAAAGGTTTGGGATTTTATTATGCACAATCTTGGTTTGGTAATACTTTAAGTTATTTTGGTAAATAAAATCAATTTTATTCATTGGGAGAATTAGCATTATAGAAGCAGGACGAAAGAGAAAAAACACCTTAAAGAAAACAATACATACTCAGTAATACAAATCAGGAAGTTGCAATTTTAATTAACCAACTTGAATCAAACAAATTCAAATTAACACACTGCACAATTTGACATTCAAAGCCAATGAAAATTTTGAGAGTTGATATTTAGATGATGAAAATGCATGTTAAAAACAAAAAGTAACATGAATTCAAGCAATAATAAAACTATTATTACTAGGTCCAAATTTGAATTTCATCGATAGTAAAACTATTCCTAGATATTGCCCATACTAGAAGTCACTATGTAATAAATAAAAAAATCACAAAAACTTGGTCGCGACTGTAAGCATTGCATAATACAAAAAACTCAATCACGCATAAAATTCTTGTATAACATTAAAAAAGATTGACACATTTTTTAAAATTAAACCTCGGCTTAATAAGCGAAATTTTATTCAATAATTCAAAATTTAAAATCCTAACCATGAGGACTTAAAACCTTACACCCTATATATAGCCGTGCGTGAAATCCCTTCCTTATCTGCATGAACTTAAAAATATCTCCCAGTAACTTGTCCACAAAACCTTCATTAGTGAGAGCAGAAAATCTGATTTGATTTCCTCCTCCACTACCATAAAGCTCGGTTTCATACCTCCATGATGCCATAGATCCAAAAATCAAACTATGGCTAAGAAAACAAAATCAAAACCAAAGAACAAAATCAAAGAACAATAATNTTTGTCTTCTTATAGATCCTACACAAATTATGGTGATGCAACGTGGTATGAACGGAGGCATGACTTCTGCAATGAGCCAATCAACATTTGTACTCCTTTGACACACATCGACCATGTAATTATTGTGCCTAAAACCCATAATTAGCCTCCATGTGTTTGTTTTCAACAAACAACAAAGTGGAGGGAGTATAATAATTGATGTGAGCATGAAATATACTATCGTTGGCATTAATTATTGGTGCCAAAGGCACATTCAGTTGGTATATTCCATCCATGGATCTCAAGCAACTATGACGAAATCATAGCAATGCCTCAACGTGAGAATGATTAGATGCACTGATAATTAGATCATTTTCTGGCAATCAAATATACAAAAATAGAGCATTGACCTTAGTAGTGCTATTATTGAAATTATAGGGGATTCGTTCATGGCTTCTGATCTCAAACCTTTGAACTTTACTAATTGAAGTGATGATGATTTTCAAAAATTTCTCCCCCAAGTTTGTGCTTACATGACAAACTACTTTGTTGTTATGAACATGATCCTTGTTAAAAAAGTCGAACTTAATGTATTGTCATTTAATGTTGTGGATTTAATGCAATGAACCATTATTTTGTATTTGTATGTTAAATAATAATATGCCTATTAGATTACTATAAATCACGTTAACGAAATATCAACAAAGTTGATAGAGACCTAACACAGTATATTTTTAAAATTTAAGGTCACAATTATTTATATGTGCACAAGCACACCTACACCATTTTAAAACTAAAATTAACTTTTCAAAACAAAAGTAGTGGTACTGTCCAGGTAAAATTTTAGACTAAAATTTAGAATGCCAAAAATCAAAATTCAAAACGAGCCTCAAAATTTCATTTCATCAAATTTTGAAAAAAACTTCAAAGTTTTAATATTTCATTTCAAAATTTTAAAACGACTTTCAATTTCTTTGACCACAATTGTATAAAATGCCACCTTCTGGAAAATTGGTGGTTAGATGNAAATTTTAAAACGACTTTCAATTTCTTTGACCACAATTGTATAAAATGCCACCTTCTGGAAAATTGGTGGTTAGATGCTAAAACACGCGTCATACACCTTTATTATAAAGATGTCAATTGAACTCACATTTTAAAAAAAAATTATTGTGAGTTAAAAAATNCCTTTATTATAAAGATGTCAATTGAACTCACATTTTAAAAAAAAATTATTGTGAGTTAAAAAATTGTCAATTAGCCTAAAGTAGTTTTACAAAATACTTGTATTTGAGAAATAAATTTCAAAGCACATTTTTTTGATAATAAAGTTTCCAAAGTTCGCGCAAAGGCTAAGGGTAAAAACTTTAATGTTAGAATATCTCTGGCTCTTACTTTTTATTAAATTTAAATTTAAATTTTAAGTAAAAAATTTCTCCAATGATAAACCCAAGCTCTTACCAAGTCAAAACAATGAATACTCAAACCCTATTTTTTTAAAACTTGGGTTTGTATTCTTTTAACGTTAAGTTTAATTTTTTTTTTTTTGAATTAAAACTTTGCGTTTATCTATTAAAGTATTGAGAAAATTTCAGTGATATCTCCTCTAGTTTATTATATCTATAAAGATACTCTCTCTAGTTTTTCGGTCTTCACCGTCACTTCTTGTCAGATTAAAGATCTTAATTAGAATATAATTTTATTAAATTATCTATGATATATTTTAGGAACAACTTTATAT
This sequence comes from Ilex paraguariensis, assembly GCA_963454935.2. Taxonomy (NCBI): domain Eukaryota; kingdom Viridiplantae; phylum Streptophyta; class Magnoliopsida; order Aquifoliales; family Aquifoliaceae; genus Ilex; species Ilex paraguariensis. The sequence goes on from CAUOFW020003835.1 coordinate 127,027, forward strand.
ATACCCCTTCTAAATAATTATATCTTCAATGAGACCTCTTTTATTTTATAATTTTTTTTACGTATTAAAATTCAGGTTGACTAAATTCGATTCGAACAGAATAAAATTCATTTTTAATTAGTTTGAATTGAATCAACTCATATTGAATTTTAATCGATCCAAATTTTGATACGTAAAAACAATAAAAATTTTAATCGATTTAAAATAAATTTTAATCAACTTGAATCAAATTTTAATTGACACAGATTTTAATAAATAAAAAAATATAAATTTTAATCAACTGGAATCAAATTTTAATCGATACTAACAATTCAGGTTGAACTCAAATCTTCTCAAATTTTAATAAGCAAAAAAAAGAATTTTAATAGCTTCTAATTTTAATAGTTAAAAAAAATAAAATTTAATTAGCTCGAATTGAATTTTAATCGGGTCAAATTTTAATGTAAAAAATATTAATCTGCTACAATTTTAATTGACTCGAATTTTATGTAAAAAAATTATTTGGGGTCTAAGTAGGGACAATTTTGATATTTTAGATAATTTTTTTTATTAGAAATGATGGTTTAATATCAAGAATTTTAGCGATGTTTAAATATAAATTAAAAAAGGTATTAGTGATGTTTTGAATAATAGAAGATATAATAAATTAGAGGGGTATGACTAAAATTTTTCCTAAATTTTATAACAAATTAAACATGTTACTTGACTCAAAGGTAAGAGATGGAACAATGACATATAAACTTAATTAAAAATTAGACTTAGCTAGATAATCGCANTTACTTGACTCAAAGGTAAGAGATGGAACAATGACATATAAACTTAATTAAAAATTAGACTTAGCTAGATAATCGCACGTCAAGGCTACTTTTCACGTAGCTTTAAAAAATCTGGAAGATGTTTTGGAACAAAGCATCACCATAACCGAATTTTAATTTGGGAGTTCTCTTTGCTGATTGTTTCATTTGATTGTGGTTGAGTTCTGATTAGGTTGGATTCACACGACGAAGCAAAATCAAAGGCAAAACCAATGGCAAAGCGAGTGGGCGCCAAAATGAATCGAAGAAGGGAAGACGAGCGACAGTCGCTTTTGACCCGGGCGGTGAACTCAGTTTTTGCATTCTTCCGGTTCGCCGAGTTCGAGATCCTCTTCGTCCTCTTCTTCCTCGTTGCTTTTCTTATCTTCAAAGATCTGGTTAGTCATTTTTTTTCATTTCTTTTCTTCGATTCTCAAGAATTTTTTGTTAGAGTTCTTCTTGCAGAAAGTGTTTTTCTCTATATTGACTTTATTTGTGGGTTTTTCTTTCTTTCTTTTGTTTTCTTGAGTTGGTTTGAGGTTGTATTTATTGGGAAAAGGAGGATATTTACATCTAAATGACGTTTTGAAGGGGAAATTGAATATGCCCGCAAGATTGCTGAATCTATTGCGGTTAAGGGTAAAATCATTGTCTGGGAAGAACGGGAGGATTCTATTTATTGAATTGTTGCAATGTAGCATTGTTTATGTTTTAAGACCTAGATCATTCCGAATCTTAATGGATTTATCATTTATGCACTGACAGGGTGGATTAAGTACAAACCTTTAGCCTTATCTGTACAATATAGTAACTGTAAGTGGAAAAAACTTACACCACTTAATCGAAGATGATGTAGAGCTCAATGATCAACTCGTGGAAGACGAACAGAAGCTACCCCCACCTGCAAAATGAACAAACTACCAGAGATCAGGTTTAACTGGCCAAAGGTACTCCAATGCTAAAGTCAGTGCAGGATCTGATAACTGAATTAATGAATTTCTAGAGTCAGGATTGCATTACTTAGACTTATGCTTTGCCTGCTATATATAACGTCTCATGATGCCCCTTCTGCCAGGGTTTTCGCCGCTGGCTACACTAGGTGGCACGCTTATCTTTTAGCCGTTTTCCTCTTGATTGATACAGGGATCCCATCCAGCTTCCCTCATAATTTATTTAGATCACATGTTTATCATGCAACCCATGTAATTCCAGTAGTTTCCTTTGTTGTCATCCCTAATTTGGCGAGATGAATCATTCACTCTATTCTTTTGATAAAGATCCATCCCTAGAAGATAGAGCTCTAGCTTTTCTTAAAACTTTGGATTAGAAGAGCTTTATTCTGATCATTATCCTTTGCTTGGGTTTTTTTTTTACTATGCTTAGTACCAACCAGGGCTGCCTTGGTCAGTTTCTATCTTTCTCGGTCGAAATCACTTCAGGCCTTTCTTACTAAGCATGTGCTTTTGTCATGTGCCCCCACCAGTCTGTCTTTTCTCTATTCTGATTTTGAACCCTTTCACTTGTCCCCAGAGAATGTCCCTCCACGTGATACATTGGGGGACATTCTCTACCATGCCATCATTCCCTTCATTCCCTCCACATGATACACTGGGGGACATTCTCTACGATGCCATCATTCCCTTCATTAATACCTCCCTGGAGTTAATACCTGAAAAGTGAGGGGTTTGGGTCTTTTCCCTGTCATAAATGGTCACTAGCATTAATGACACGTCTTTTGAAACTTCAGGCCCCATTCTTCTGGCGCCTTTTCGTCTACCTTTTCTGATTGACACTTTTTCCTTTTCCCTCTCCATCTTCACCATTGTTGCATCTTGAAACTCCCTCCTCTCTAGATACCTCTGTAAGTCATTCATTCCTTCTTCATTTTCTTCATATGGATAGGTTTGAAGAAGGTGATATTCTTGCATTTAGGTCTAAATATGCCATCCCTAATGATGTGGTTATTGAGGCTGCAAAGGACAAACCTCTTATAGGGTCTAAGGAATGAATCCTCTTCCCCACTAGAGTTGTTTCTGAGGGTGGAGTCAGCTTCTTCCTCTACCCTTTGCTTTTATGGGTACTCCACGCGTTGAACCTATATCCCCTCCAATACTGTCCCAATTTCTTTAGGATAGTTATGGGGGTAGTAGCCTTGACAACCCCTTAGAGGTTAGCCTGGGGCTCAGGGAGCTACGGATCATAACTACTCATGTCTTGCTTGGTTACGAGCCCATGTACAACTTTTTCATTTCTGTGTCATCCACAACGTCTCTTCAACTTGCCAAGTGAAGAGCTACTCAAGCTATGCTAGCATCTCCCTCTACCACACCAAGAAGCCCTCGTAAGGGAGGAATGAGAAGAGGTTGGGTTCCCACCAATTTCATCAACCTGGTTCTGGGACCCACCTTCAAAAGAGCCTTTGATTCTGGGACTCCTGTTAAGGTTACCCGGTCCCCACTGCATACTGTCGAAGCTTGAGATTCGAGCCCTTCTTTGGTCCCACTAAATCAGTCGGATGATCTCTCAAGAACCACGACTAAGCCTCCTTCCATGCTAATAAGTTTAGAAGTAGAGACAGATCCAAATGAAGACTCCACATCCATCACTGAGCTGGTAAGGATGCAACAATCAAAGAAGAGGAAAGCCACAATTGATCGGTCAACTGAAGGACGGGAAGGGATCGAGAGGGGCCCTTGTTGGAGACCTTGTCTTATGGCTCATGGGCGAGATATTCTCTCTTAGGATTAGGTTGTTAACGATATTGACGTCGCAGTTGGTCTTGCAAGGGTAGTGAATCTTTCGCTTGACCTCCGTATTTCCAAAGGTCTAGGTGATGACTCACTGGCTCGTAGTGCTAGTCAATTGTTGGTTATGGTAAACCCTTTGTTGAACCTTTTGACTTTTTTTTCTTTCCTTTTTCTTTCAAATAATTCTGTTTCTTCTATTAATCTAGTCTTCGGTGAGTGTTTGACCTAAGTGTCCGAACTGTGAAGAATGACAAGGAAGTGAAGAAAGCGTTGGCTTCAAGCTCTCAAGCCTTGGAGAAGTGCAAGGGTCTGAAAATTGAGTCTGTGAAGGTTGTAGATGAAATGGCTCGGTTTTAGGCTGTGGTTACCAAACTCAGCAGAGAAAACGAGGAGTTAGGAAAAAACTTGGAGGGAGTTGAAGGGTTTGAAAGGGTAGCCAGAAATATGGAGCAGGGTCTGAAAGGTAGCCAAATATATGGCTGCTTGGATGAAAGTTCTCTATGCTTCCCTTCAATCCGAGTTCAAAGTCCTCCAAGCGTCAATTAGGGAGGCCGAAGACAAAGCTTATGATGAAAGATTTGAAAAGCCCGTAAGGTTATAGTAAAGTCAATTCTTGTAGTTGAGAGAATCTTTTTCAAAAAAAGATGGGATTTTCCTCTAGAAAAAGCTAACATCCGTCTTGAATTCGAGCTCTACGCCCAACATTCTATGACTCTTCAGGCTCTCATTGGTGCGCCNCAAAGTCAATTCTTGTAGTTGAGAGAATCTTTTTCAAAAAAAGATGGGATTTTCCTCTAGAAAAAGCTAACATCCCTCCTGAATTCGAGCTCTACGCCCAACATTCTATGACTCTTCAGGCTCTCATTGGTGCGCCTCTTGAGCTTGCTATTGATCTTCAGCCAGTTGGTTCTGTCAACCCTTCAGTTGATCCTTTGGTTCCTACTGTTGAGCAAACTACTACTTTTGTCCAACCAACCATTTCTTCTACTAACCCTCCTAATTCCCCGGTTGTTCCTTAATTTTAATTTAAAACTTTTGTATTGGGTCTCCTTAAAAGGAATATTATCTCATTTTTTTGTTTTTTTTTTGTTTTTGTATTGTTAACTATGCTCGTTTGGGTTTCTCCCCTATTTCCTCTGGCAAAGCGGTTTGGCTTACCAAGGGGTTAGGGCCTCTTTGATATAAAAACTTTTTAGAGAATATTGTTGTCCTTTTATTAGAACAATGGCTCGACCTTGATGAGGGGCTAGGGCTGCATAACACTTGAAAAATTCCACGCCCCTTTCCTAGCAAAAAGGCTCGGCTTCGACGATGGGCTAGGGCCTCATAACATTTGGAAAATTCTTGGCCCCTTTTCCCCCAACGAAGAGGCTTGGCCTTGATAAGGGGCTAGAGTCTCAAATACGTGGAAAAATTCAGCCCATTTCCACCCAAGAAAGAGGCTCGGCCTCGATGAGGGACTAGGGTTTGAAAATACTTAGAAAATTTAATGCCCCTTTCCCCAGCAAAGAGGCTTGGCCTTGATGAGGGGTTAGGGCTTCAAAATATCATGCCCCTTTTCCCAGCAAAGAGGCTTGACCTCAATAAGGTTCTAGAAAAGTAGAAAATTTCATACCCCCTTCCTATTTCAAAGAGGCTCAGCCTCGATGGGGGGCTAGGGCCTCAATGAAAGTTTCATACCCTTTTTTCCCAACAAAGAGGCTTGGCCTCGATGAGGGGCTAGGGTCTCAAAATATTTTGAAAATTTCATGTCCCTTTCCCCCCTCCTCCATCAAAGAGACTTGGCCTTGACGAGGGGCTAAGGCCTTTTGCAAGGGCTTAACGTGCCCGTCGTACCGACCTGCTAATCNCTTTGAAAATTTCATGTCCCTTTCCCCCCTCCTCCATCAAAGAGACTCGGCCTTGATGAGGGGCTAAGGCCTTTTGCAAGGGCTTAACGTGCCCGTCGTACCGACCTGCTAATCTGATCGATTTTAAATCTTTACTTGAATTGGCTTACATCGTCGTGCTTAGCCTTAGGTATAAGTTTGATCGGGTGGCTACACTTGATCTAGGCCCATGGCTCTGTTAGNTCTGATCGATTTTAAATCTTTACTTGAATTGGCTTACATCGTCGTGCTTAGCCTTAGGTATAAGTTTGATCGGGTGGCTACACTTGATCTAGGCCCATGGCTCTGTTAGAATTTTTGCCCTCCTTGCCTTGGCAGTAGGTTGTATTGCACTGAAGAGATCTCAGGTCTTTCGCCCAGAATATTATTCTTAGGTATTTTTCCTTTGTCTTGGCTAAGTTTCATTGTGCTATGAAATCGCTCGTTCACACTTTGAATCATCACCCAAAAAGATGTGAATAAAGGCATTTTCTGTGAAAAAGACTGCGTTTATCAAAACCATAACTAGTTCGAAACAAAGTAAAAACTAACTAAAATATGCTAGTAGTTCACGTTTAGCCTTTTGTCTTTCAAGGCATTTCTTCTCCCAGGTCGAAGGCACTTTTATTGGTCTTGTATGTATTTCTGAAGGCACTTTAGAAGTAGTATCGTCGGAGATTTTTTGCATTCCATGGCCGTAGTACTGGATTTCCTTTCATTGTTTCAAGCTTATGTTTTACATTTCTGTTTATAAGCATAAGCTAGAGAAGGATAATATTGTAATTACTCTAGATATTTATTCAATATAAATAAATAGTGTAGAGCAACACTGCCAAATACATTGATTATTCTCTCTTTCTTCCTCCTCCTTTCTAAGCTATTTATTACTTTTCACTACTTCAACTTAGTATCAGAGCATCGATTCAAGCTATATAACGTTGGGAAAACGTTGCAGTAGAGCCTTGGGATTTTTCCACTTTCTGACGCCACTTGTCAGTGGTTGACGACATGTTGACATCAGCATGGCGTCAACAACTTCTATGGTCAGCACCTACCTCTTGCATCGGTTCTTTATGAGGAGTATTATTAGTATTTTGTGTATTTTTTTATAAAGCCATTTGAGTAGGTTTTTCTATTTTTGAATATTTTTCGAGAAAATCTGTCCTATTTTTTAGATCTGATGTTTTTGGCACTTTTTGGAGGATTTGTTGCTTAGATCCAAACTTGGGGGTGCCGATTAGGCCTAAGAAGGAGTATCCCAAATTGCCCAGCCCTATTTGGCTGTTTTCTACATGTTTTTGTGACCAGAAGTGCCGACTGATCTATTTTTTTGACTGAACCGTGTGCTGAAAACACTGTTCACTTGGATCTGCACGTGTTTTGGTTGTGGTTTGACCTAGTGTTGGGTGTTGAGGCCTTCTTGTCTGCGATTTTTTGTTGGGTGTTTTGCGGCTTCAATACGACAGCAGATTGATAGCAGATTTTTTTGCTCTAGCTAGCGTCTTCTTTCCTTTTGGTTGTGGGCTTTGGCTGCACTTGTTGGGCTTTTTGCTGGGCCATTTGTTATGTTGCGTCTTTGGACACTGTGCACTGTTCATAAACAGTGACATTGTCACTGTTCACGGCTGTTCTTGCTAGTTGTGTTGTGTTGGGTTATAAATAATTTGTTGATTTTTCAATGGTGCCTTTGAATAGTGGTTGTGATTTGTCCCATAATGTTAGTCGTGGAGGTCCATACGCAGGACATAGTGTATGTAGTGATTGTTTTGGTTGCAGTTACCATTATGTATGGAAGTGTACTTATTGTAGTGGTACAAGAAGAGACCAACATGTGCATCTACTAATGGCTCTCATGATGACCAATATATGCTGATTAGGCTTCTAATGATACTTCAGGTTCTCTAGTACATCAGACTTCTACTAATGGAATCAGCTTATAACGCTACCATGGGGTGCATGTGATTGCATGAAATAAAGGTGGCTCCGTTGACCTACCATCAAATTTTGAGGTTCCCCGTGGATGCAGGGATAGTTGACATTCGAGGAGATCAAGTGAGTTCTCAGAGTTGTCTGTTGGCAACTTTAAAAGGGAAGGTTATAAGGGAAACGAAACAGGAAGCCAAGGAGGCGTCAAATAAACCTACAAAATAGCAATTAAAGTTAGAACTACCAAACATGAAAGAGCCTATAGCAAGGTTGACTGAACATACAGCGGAGGATCTGAAAATCATCTGTACAGACGAGCATCACACTGACAAACATTTTCTAATAGGCTCATCATTGACATTGCAGGAGGGGAAAGCCATGGAAAAACTCTTGACTGAAAATATTGATGTGTTTGCATGGACACCCTACAAAATGTCTGGAATCAATCCAAAAGTCATTTCACATCAATTGAACGTTGACCTAAGCTTCAAGCCGATAAAACCGAAGCAATGAAGGTCTTCACTTTAGCGCACCGAATCTGTGATTGAGGAAGTAGGAAAATTGTTGGAGGCACAGTCAATCAAGTTAGTGCAGTATCCAACTTGGCTCTCTAATGTAGTCATAGTGAAGAAGAAAAACTGAAAATAGAGAGTTTGCATGGATTTCATGGCCCTTCCAAAAAATGCCACCTCTAGGCACGAGCGAATGAGCTTTTTAGATGCATACAGCAGATACCACTAGATCCCCCTTTTAGAACACGATCAAGATAAACCATCCTTCATTATGCCAAGGGGTCTTCTGCTACAAGTATCATTTCACATCAATTGAATGTTGACCAGAGCTTTAAGCCGATAAAACAAAATCAATGAAGGTCTTCAATTCAGCACACTGAAGCTGTAATCGAGAAAATAGGAAAATTATTGGAGGCACGATCAATCAAGGAAGTGTAGCATCCAACTTGGCTTTCCAATAAAGTCATAGTGAAGAAGAAAAAAGAAAAATGGAGTGTTTGTGTGGATTTTATGGTTTTGAACTGAGCTTACCCCAATGATATTTTTCTCCTTCTGAAAAACACCACCTCTAGGCATGAGCAAATAAGGTTATTAGATGCATACTGGGGATACCACTAGATCCCCTTTTTCGAACACAATCAAGAGAAATTATCCTTCATTACGCCAAGGGGATCTTCTATTACAAAGTGATGCCCTTTGGTATTGTTGGAAATATAGCAATCTAATTTATTAGGGTTTATTAAATTTTTCCATTTTTACCTTTTTATCCTTATTGTAACTTTCATTGGCTATATATACGGGGACTCTATACTCAGTTTGTATCCCTTTTAACTCACACATATTTCTCTAGTTGGTATCAGAGCCAAAATCATTACCCTATCCTTCTATACCCCGTCGCAGCCTACTGCCACCACAAACCAGCCACACCACGACCACTGCGCAACCGCAGCAACCACAGCCCAGTCGCCATCACAGCATCCCACCGACTGCCCAGCAGACCACCCCAACTCAACAAACCAAAACCCAGTCCACTACCTACCAAGTTCATCGACAGCCATAAAGCACTGACCGACCAGTCTACCAAACCAGTCCAGCAAGCACCGACTGCCTACCAAAATCAATAGATTCCAACCAATATACATAAAGCACCGATTGCCCACCAAACTTAAAATCCCAAAATCCCAAACCAATAAATTAAACCAATATATCAGCCCACCATGCCTAGCCGACTGACCTAATATCTCTTAAACCCAACATATCAATCCAACTGACTGCCCACACCAAACCGACTGCCCAGAAAAAACCACAAACCAATAACCCAAACCTAGACCAACCATATTAAATCAATAACCCAAACCCAAACCCAGACCAGCCAAGACCACCAAAACAACAGCCTGCTATAAACAACAGCAAAAAAGAAACAATAAAGCAGCCAAACGACTTATATCCTTGGCCCAAAAAACTGACAGCGACCCAACAACCATATCAGCCAACCCAGCGACCTACACATTATCCCAGTCCAGGCCCAAACCCAACACAGTATCCACTCCAGTGAACAAGCCCACTGTTGGGTCGCACTCTTCCTCATAACATCGTGTTTTGCTTTCGTGCGTCTGATTATTTGGGACCGTAGGACCTTTTAAGAGGAGTTAAATCATCTTCTCCGTTGATATGCTCTTGATGCAATAGATCATTTATTTATATTTATTGGATTTCTAGGCACCGTGACCTAATTATTTGAGAGTTTTCTGGACCTTCTTTATCTGTCGCTACTATTCGACTAAGGTATATTGTTCTTCCTTATTTTGTCCCTCTATTTATCTTAAAGTTATTTTTTTTGTCACAGGTGCCCTAATATTGTTGTTGATATGGCTATTACTGAGGGATTTGAGACCCCTATTGTTGACACTTGTACCGTTAAGACATCTATTGTTACTTTCACTTTTATGTTTGACCAGTATACAATACCTACTGGCACATTTGCATTACCAGCACTGTCGGACATGATCTCTCAGAAAGTTACAGCACAATTGTTGAATAGTCGTAACTTCGCTGAGTAGTCTCGCTCATTCCAGCTTTTCTTAAGCCGTGTAAGGAAGCTTGGTTGGCTAACGAGATCTCACCCAAAGCCAGCTGATGCCGACCCTGAATATTCTGCGTGATTCTCTGAGATCTGCACTTTTCTTGAATGGTTATTTGGCTCGATGGAGCCATCTATTTGCAAGATTCACAAGTTTCATAGCTCTGTTCCAAAGCTATAGAACGCATTATCAGAGATGTATTCCCAGTAAGGACAGGGAGTATGTGTTTATAAGCTTTTTCAGGAGCTCTCATATGCTCAACGGGGAGATATGACCGTTCAGAATTATTATAGTTATTTGACCTAACGCTGACTTGAGTATGAGACTCTACGTCGTCTTGCTGTTATTCCGAAGATAGAACCCGAGAGAACAGCATTCTTACATACTCGAGAATAGGAGGATAGGATTCACAAGTTCCTTATGAGGCTTCGGGATGAGTTTGAGGGACCTCGTTCCCAAATCTTGTCGATGTTGACATTTCCTTCTCTTTATAAGGTGTATGCGATAATTGTGCAGCATGAGCGTTGTGTCCGTACTGTATCACTTCCAGTTACGGCTTTGACTCCTTCGGCTAATCATATGACCCTTGCAGCTACTACAGGGTCTCGTTCAGGATCATCAGTTAGGTGTGGGCAACATTCAAACCAGCACCGTCAGGGTGCCCCAGATTAGCGCAGACAGGGAAATTCTCGTCAGTGTGATTATTGTGGCCAACCAGGACATCTTAAGGCTATTTGCTGAAACCTCCAGCCAGAGCTTAAGTTGCCTCCTCGCAGTCGTACTGCTGCTATTGCTGAGATACCACCACCTACTACCGCTACTCCTACTACTGCTTCTCCTTGGCAGAGTGATATGGGTGTTATCACTTCTCGGTTGGATATACTTATATCCGCTCTGACTTCTCAGAGTCCGACTACTGTTGCTGCCACCACTACAGGTATACCTCGTGCATTTCATGTTTGTGCTAGTCCGTTCCCCCTTTGAATGTTAGACTCGGGTACGAATGGTCACATAACAAGTGAGGCCCATCACTTCATCACTTTTGACGAGCAATTACATATACAGGTTCAGTTAGCAGATGGGACACATGCCCATATTGTTAGTAAAGGTACAGTCCGCATCCCAGATGGCTTTATATTACGTTCGATTTTTCATGCGCCAAAGTTAGCCATAAATCTATTATTTGTACATTAGTTAGCCAAAGATTTTTACTGTGTAGTTGTGTTCTTATCTGATATGTGTTATTTGCAAGACCTGAGTACCAGGAGGATTATTATCAGGGGGTATGAGAGAGATGAACTGTATTATCTAGGTGATCCACCTCCAGTTTCACCAATTCCTTCACCTACATCACCTGCACCGGCTTTGTCTTTATCTGTTCCTAGCTTGCATGCTAGTATTTTACTTAATAGTTGTCGTTATGATTTTTCATCACAACTGAGTTTGTTCAGTTGTGACATGACTGTTGTGGACATACAAATTTTAAATATTTATGTATGTTATTTTCTACTTTGAATAATGCTTGTGTTGGTAGTAAACTTGACTGTGTTATATATTCCCTATCGAAACATGTTAGAACCAGTTATATTCCTCGCATGCACCAGTCACCCAAGTCATTTGACCTAATACACTCTGATATTTGAGAACCTTCTCCTGTTACTTCTCTGTCAGGAGCTCGATACTATGTGACATTTATAGATGATCATACCCATTGTACTTGGGTCTACCTTTTGCATAAGAAGTCTGATGTACTCCTTATAATCACTCAATTTTTACAGATAATTAAGACATAATTCGATGTCATTGTTCGTATTCTTCGTTCGAATAATGCCAAAGAATATGTGTCTAATGCCTTAATATCTCACCTTTCTTCTCAGGGTATTCTTCAACAACTCACTTGTCCATATACTCCTGAGCAAAATGACATTGCTAAAAGAAAAAATAATAGTCTGATAGGGATGGTACGTTGTATGCTTAGAGACATGAGAGTACCAAAATTTTATTGACATTTTACTATTTTAACTTCTATCTTTCTGTACAATCGTACGCCGAGTCGTGTTCTTTAGTATAGGGTTCTTTTACTTGTCTTATTTCCTGAGCGGATACTTTTTTTGATCCCCCCTCGTGTTTTTGGATCACATGTTTTGTTCAAGATCGATCTCCTACTCGTCATNTGACGAGTAGGAGATCGATCTTGAACAAAACATGTGATCCAAAAACACGAGGGGGATCAAAAAAAGTATCCGCTCAGGAAATAAGACAAGTAAAAGAACCCTATACTAAAGAACACGACTCGGCGTATGATTGTACAGAAAGATAGAAGTTAAAATAGTAAAATGTCAATAAGATTTTGGTACTCCCATGTCTCTAAGCATACAACGTACCATCCCTATCAGACTATTATTTTTTCTTTTAGCAATGTCATTTTGCTCATGNATAAGATTTTGGTACTCCCATGTCTCTAAGCATACAACGTACCATCCCTATCAGACTATTATTTTTTCTTTTAGCAATGTCATTTTGCTCATGAGTATATGGACAAGTGAGTTGTTGAAGAATACCCTGAGAAGAAAGGTGAGATATTAAGGCATTAGACACATATTCTTTGGCATTATTCGAACGAAGAATACGAACAATGACATCGAATTATGTCTTAATTATCTGTAAAAATTGAGTGATTATAAGGATTACATCAGACTTCTTATGCAAAAGGTAGACTCAAGTACAACGGGTATGATCATCTATAAATGTCACATAGTATCGAGCACCTGACATAGAAGTAACAGGAGAAGGTTCTCAAATATCAGAGTGTATTAGGTCAAATGACTTGGATGACTGGTGCATGCGAGAAATATAACTGGTTCTAACATGTTTTGATAGGGAATATATAACACAGTCAAGTTTACCACCAACACAAGCATTATTCAAAGTAGGAAATAACATACATAAATATTTAAAATTTATATGTCCACAACAGTCATGTCACAACTGAACAAACTCAGTTGTGATGAAAAATCATAACGACAACTATTAAGTAAAATACTAGCATGCAAGCTAGGAACAGATAAAGACAAAGCCGGTGCAGGTGATGTAGGTGAAGGAATTGGTGAAACTGGAGGTGGATCACCTAGATAATACAGTCCATCTCTCTCATGTCCCCTGATAATAATCCTCCT
>CAUOFW020003835.1:145160-310859 GCA_963454935.2 Ilex paraguariensis
TTGATTCCAGACATTTTGTAGGGTGTCCATGCAAACACATCAATATTTTCAGTCAAGAGTTTTTCCATGGCTTTCCCCTCCTGCAATGTCAATGATGAGCCTATTAGAAAATGTTTGTCAGTGTGATGCTCGTCTGTACAGATGATTTTCAGATCCTCCGCTGTATGTTCAGTCAACCTTGCTATAGGCTCTTTCATGTTTGGTAGTTCTAACTTTAATTGCTATTTTGTAGGTTTATTTGACGCCTCCTTGGCTTCCTGTTTCGTTTCCCTTATAACCTTCCCTTTTAAAGTTGCCAACCGACAACTCTGAGAACTCACTTGATCTCCTCGAATGTCAACTATCCCTGCATCCACGGGGAACCTCAAAATTTGATGGTAGATCAACGGAGCCACCTTTATTTCATGCAATCACATGCACCCCATGGTAGCGTTATAAGCTGATTCCGATTCAACTACCAGAAACTCGGTAATTGTACCTATCGGTCCTGCCAGTACTAGCAAGATGATCTTCTATTTGGGTAATACCACCTTTCCACTGAACCCGATCAACGGGGCATAGAATGACTTTAAATCCTCCTTCAAGCCAAGTTTTCTAAACAATCCTATGTACAGTACTTCAGAAGAACTTCCTTTGTCAATCAGAATCCTTCTTACGTTGAACTTGGCCACCCTTAGGGTAATAAAAAAGGCATGATTGTGAGGGTGGTGAATCCTTGCCAAGTCTTTGTCGGAAAAGCTGATCGTTCCTTCTTGATAGACGACTTGGGGTTTCTTGTTTAGATGCTCAGTTAGGAGGCTGATCTGGTAAACTTCTCTAATGTGCGTTGCCTTCTAAATGTAAGCTTGGGCGGCCTTAGGCGGCCCTATTTGTCGTCATATTTGGGTTAGAAGCAGTGTGAATTACATCAATTTCCCTGCTAGATCTCGTGCATGGCCCTGCGTCATCTCTTTCTTTTCATTTAACTCGACTTTCGTTTTTGCTTCATTGATGAATTGTTAAGTGTCCTTCCCAAATGAGCTCCTCGTGATGTTGCTGCAATGAGCAACAATTCTCTATCATGTGCCCAATGTCACGATGGTAAGAACACTTAAGATTGGGGTTTCTTTTCTCAGGATCTCCCCCGAGCTTGTTGGGCCATTGGAAATATGGCTTGCCCTTAATCTGCGACAAAATCTTGTAGATTGGCTCATTTTTTTTTCGGNGAGCTTGTTGGGCCATTGGAAATATGGCTTGCCCTTAATCTGCGACAAAATCTTGTAGATTGGCTCATTTTTTTTTCGGGCTCATTGAAAACGGTGTTGACCCCGAAAAATGCTGAACCCAGTTTTGGATTTCTATTTGCCATTAACTTTGCCGTTCGGCTGCTCCCGATTGACCTCCCTTCCTAGGTCGTCATCCATCTTCTCATATTTTTCTACCGTGGCCATTTGCTCCTCTATGTCAATGGTGGGTCTTCTGGTCAAGGACTAACACAACTGATTATCCTTGGGTAGCCTGATCTTGAATGATGCCACTGCAATTTTGGGTTTGCAGCTTTCTTTTTTGTTCATGGTTTCCCAGTATCGATGAGCATATTCTCTGAGTGTTTCATGTGCTTATTTTTCATGGAGAGCAATGCTCCAATGTCTTTTAGGTGGCGGCTGCTGCTGGTGATGATTATGGCCATAAATTGCTTGGCTAGCTGCACCCAACTGTTGATCAAGTCAATTGCTAAACTGTCATACCACTTCATGGTCGATTCTCGCAGATTGCTTGGGAACATCGTTCACATTTAGACTTCATTCTTTCTATTAACTGCCATCAACTGTCGGTAATTACGGATGTGTGCAGTTGGGTTGGTATGGCCATCATAGATGGGAACTACGAATTTAATTGGGATCTTCTCCTGTTCTATCCACCTTGCAAAAGGGGACACCTTAACTCCACCGGAGGATTCCCTTGTGGCTTGCCTGACAAGCTCTCTGGGTGATCTCTGTTTTGGTCACTTTAGTCTGCTAGCTTGTTCTCTAGTATTGAAGCGTTTTGAAGTGTCTTCCTCATTTTCAATCCTAGCAGCCTTTCTTCTGTCATTTCTGTTGTGTGTATCTTCCCTCTACCTTCCGCTGCGTCAATCGGGACTAGGACTGCAAGTATCACAGGTTGGTCCTCCCCCGACTTTGGTAGTCAAGCAGTTGGACTCTTTCGGCATTTGTTGGTTCTCCGATCTTTGCAAGGTGTACCTCAGCGTCTCATTTTCTTGTCTATGCTGTTGTTCCTCCTCTTGAGACCTTCTAAGCAAGATGTCATGGGCATCCAACCTTCTTTCTAGGGATTGCACAAGCTTCATGAAGGCAGAGATCTCCCCATCGGTACATGGGCAGTCCTCAGGCTGCATGTCGTACCTCTTAGTCTGAGGTTGGTACCTTCCAGACAAAAGGTTGTATGGGTCTTCTAGATCTTTGTTTGAACTTCTGTCTGCTTCTTCCCTAATGTCGCTATCTGATGGGAGGGAGACTTGATAATTTTGTGGTGATCCGAGAACACTCAGCAGGTTTGACATGACCCTTGGTGTTCGTTGTTCCCAATACCAAATGTAAATGGAAAAAACTTACACCACTTAATCAAAGTTGATGTAGAGCTCAATAATCAACTCATGGAAGACGAACATAAGCTACCCTCACCTGAAACACGAACAAACTGCCAGAGACCAGATTAGAGTTTAACCGGCCTGTGGCAGTTCGATGCCAAAGTCAGTGTAGGCTTTGATAACTAAATTAATTGGGTCAGCATTATGGACCTTAGGCTTATGGTTCGCCTGGTGTTTATAATTTCTCATGGTGCTCCTTCTGCAAGGTTTTCGCTGTTGGCTACACTAGGTGGCACCCTTCTGTTTTAGCAATTTTTCTCTTGATTGATACCGGGATCTCATCCAGCTTCCCTGATTGTTTATTTAGGTCGCATGTTTATCATGCCATCCCCATAATTCAGTATTTTCCTTTGTTGTCGTCCCTAATTTGGCGGGATGACTCAGTCACTCTATTCTTCTGATAAAGATCCATTCCTAGAAGATAGAACTGTATCTTTTATCAAATCTTTGGATTAGAAGAGCTTTATTCTGATCATTATCCTTTTCTCGGCTTTTTTTTAATATGCTCGGTACCAACTGGAGCTGGCTCGGTCAATTGCTATCCTGCTTGGTCGAAATCACTCCAGGCCCTTCTTACTGAGCATGTGCTTCTGCCAGGTGCCCCAAACGGTCTGTATGTTCTCCATTCTTGTTCTGAACCCCTGCAGTAGCCTTCCTCTTTGAACTCACAACCTCACCACTATTGGGCTGACACTTTTGCCATTTGACCAATTTGACCAGACAATGATCTCTATCAATAGAATTTGTTCAAATGCCATAAGTGTGCTCAAGAAATTGGTGGCCATGATATTACAGTGAACCTTGTGATATCTTGTGGAAATTTTCAAGAAAACTTACTTAGTTGCCCTTTTCTACCCAAAGAGACATGTTTGTGACTAGAATATAATGGTTTCTTGACCTAACTAATCTTATTCATCATATGTCAAGTGAAGGACACATCTACTACAGAGATTTTTCTTGACAAATTTGTCGCCTTTTTATGGATAAGACACTACTGCATCAATCTTGTAGTGAAGAATCCCACAACTACACAGAATCAAGCAGCTCCACACAAGAGTGTTCATTAGTTTTTGTTTATACTTTTGAATTTCAAATTGTTTGCAGCTTCAGATATATAAGTCTAGAGGACCTTGGCCTCCATGATCCTACATAGAGAGCTGTTGAATGAATTGGCCTGGTCAACGTAAAATGAGCCTTGTTAAATGTTGAGTGGGTTTAGAGCCTTCAACCTGGGCTCATTTCCTATATTGAGGGCTACCTAAACTTCCAAGTTTTATGGTTTAGGTTTATAAACAATGATGACTTGTGCATAGGGTTTTTCATAGTAACAATATGAGAAACCATAGACCAAATGCATCATGTCTTATTTTGCAGAAAAGGCCCATTGGGCAAATCTTACAACCACCAGAAATGTCAATGCAAACAATTTGAAACGAAGAAAACCACAAGTATGATGTTATGCTAGTGGTTCTTTCGATAGGGGATAAAAAGAAGGGGAGGTGGGAAAACATAGGGGATCAATGAAGAGGGTTTTTATACTTTGATTGGAAGGAAAGGAGAACGGAAATACTAGAAGGGAATTTTTCTCTAGTCCCTCCTATTGTTTAATGTCCAATAATGAATTGAAAAGAGGAGGGAAAAGGGCTTCCATTAGGGAGGATACCTTCTCCATCGTCCTTATCTTCCAATCTTTCTGGTTTTCTATTGCTACTAGCATCCTACCAAATGAATGTAGTGGCTTGACATGAATTTAATGATCTACCAATAGGAATTTATAGGACTAGATGCATGGCTATTAAGTTAGCTTCAATGGCCAGACATGCTTGTTTGTGCATACTTGACCCGGAAATGTTGAGTGCGCACACACAATATCCATACTCCTATGACATCATATGTTGTAGAAGTCAATATAGCATATCAAAAGCATCCATGAAGAATGTAGGGTGTTGGATGAACTGAATGGGAATGGTCTTTGGCAGTTTCCTACCGTAGAATGCAAAACAGTGGGGATAGGCTTGGCACACCATTGANTAACAAGAATGTAGGGTGTTGGATGAACTGAATGGGAATGGTCTTTGGCAGTTTCCTACCGTAGAATGCAAAACAGTGGGGATAGGCTTGGCACACCATTGAATTGCCAAAATTTCGAATTAGTAGTATGTCATAATGTAGCATTGATTGCTCAATCTAATAATTTTTTCTTCAAAAGATGAAGTCGATTGCATTATCTTTGAAATAGAAAGACATTTTGGTTCTTTGGAAGTATTTTCTTTAGGCATCAACTCATAAAAGTACTTGCCAATACTTATTGCCTGTTTGATTAGGTTTTGTATTGTGCCACAGTCACTGCCCCTTCTAGTCCCAAACTTGTGCCCTTTCAGCTTTTTATTTGTCACATATTAAGTTTTATTTTCAAAGAGTGAAAGTAAAAGTAATTAGACAAATTTTGTTACCCATTCTCGTTTCCTTGAGGCTTAAAAAGAATGTACCATGTTCCGTTATTCGGTTGGCTGATTTCTGGTTAAGTAAGTGAATTGCAATAACATTTTGTGGAGTCATGAAGCATGCTTGATCAAGATTTGTTGCGCTTGGGAGTCGCTCAACCTTTTTCGATATTGAAGCAAATCATGTCTGCACTGCCCACTTTCTATCCCTGGGGGCTCTCCTTGTGAAAAGACTAAGCTTTTCTGAATTGACATGGAAGATGGTTGATAATTGGTTTGGAATTTGGCTGATCAATCCATGTTTAGCTAATTGGTGCTTGAACTGCCCAATGATTTGCTCAGCGTGGTTTCTCAACTTATCTAAGAATGAAAACCACCTGGAGAAAAGATGTTGATAAGGTGTTACCTTAGGTGTATTTTTGAACTTTAGCTCAGAGTCATCAGTTGCGAATGAAAAAGAATCCTACTTCACGCAATTATATGCTTTTCTTGAACCAATAAATTACCGCAGTGCAGTTATTCGGTTAAATCTTGTTGGCTAGTATTAGAAATATTAGTTAGCTCTTATATAGGACTTTTCTTGCTTGCGTGTTATGAGCTTGATTTATAGGTTGATTTGACACCAAGAATCAAAATTTTGTTTCGGTGCATTATTTCGGTCACCTAAGAAACGGAAATACTTCGACATGTTTCAGAAATCGAATGAAAAAAATAAAAAATTAAGAATTATTTTTCTAANCAGCTCTTATATAGGACTTTTCTTGCTTGCGTGTTATGAGCCTGATTTATAGGTTGATTTGACACCAAGAATCAAAATTTTGTTTCGGTGCATTATTTCGGTCACCTAGGAAATGGAAATACCTCGACATGTTTCAGAAATCGAATGAAAAAAATAAAAAATTAAGAATTATTTTTCTAAAGCATTAGTCAAAATATATCAAAAGATCTTAAAATACCTTAAAATATTTTGAAATAATTTTGCAAATGCATTAAAATATTACAAAACACATCTAATCATTATGAAACACATCAAAGTATTAGAATTTTGATTTTATCACTTATTTGTTTCGGTTTCCTTACAAACAGAGATGTTGCGGACATTGCGACTTTTTCGAAACGAAATTTTGATCTTTGTTGGACACTCANTATTACAAAACACATCTAATCATTATGAAACACATCAAAGTATTAGAATTTTGATTCTATCACTTATTTGTTTCGGTTTCCTTACAAACAGAAATGTTGCGGACATTGCGACTTTTTCGAAACGAAATTTTGATCTTTGTTGGACACTCAACCAAGCAACTATAAAAATGAAAAATTTGGTGGTTAGTTGTATTAAGTGTTATTAAAAGCACTCCAAGACTAATGCCTGGGTGCCAGGTGTGGTCAGGCAAAGCCGACTCACCTCAAGCCATCCAAGGTATGGCAAGTTGTTGAAGAGAAGTTTAAGCGAAATGAGTGAGTGCTTGAAGCTTAATCTCCAAGGCGAAATGGTGAGTGCTTTTCTATAGTCTTTTTCCTTTGTTTATTTATTTTGAAGCTTTAGATCTGCTGAATTGGACAACTTTGATGTGCACTAACACACTAGATGGAGGCTCCGTGTTTAGATAGGTTAACCCTAAAAATTTTCTCTTGATTCCGCATATCTAGATCAAACTGAGTTTTGATTGAATGTTTAGTTGCTTTAATAGTTTGACTGTGTGTTTTCAAATGTTAAGATTTGAGATATTGTTGATATTGCTTTGAATTTAATATTTATGCTTTTCGTTGCCCTTAATATTTGATGTATTATTAGTGTTTGTTCGAATTTAAATGTTTACGCTTTTGGTTGCATTTGAATACTTAGTATTTGAGAAGTTGCAACTTGAATATTTAATACTTTGATTGTTAATAATAAAATGTTGCAACTTGAATATTTAGTACTTAGAATGTTAATAATAAAAATATTTGCTTTGTTTTTATATTGTTCACCTCACTACAATGAAGCTCTCACTTCGCCTCTCGCCTCTCCCCTCTCGCCTAGGTTAGGTGATCTGAGTGACTCTTTCACTTGAAGCCTTAAATAATATTGGATTGTATCTACCTTGCTTTGATTATTAGGTGATCTGTTGCCTACTTTCAAAAGCCTTAAATAAAAATATTTTTGTTGTTTACTAGATTCTTTTGTGCTTTTGGGTCTTGTCTAATTACTCAATTGGTGGAATTTGGCCCCAGGAGGCTTTTGAAAGTAGGCAACAGACTCTCAAAGTAGGTATGGAGAAGGCTTCTTAGTCGGTTGTTGATTCAGGTGGTTTGGTTTACTGAGATCTCTATGAAGGCTTCTCGGTTTTGCATTGCTGAGTGGGGTGGTCAGGCTTAGTTAACCAAAAAATGAGTGCAGGTGAAATGAAACAAGAAATTCTTGATATCGGTGGCACAATATGGCAGGTCACGAAGCAACATGGTGACATATGAATGCTGTTAAAGTGGTGCTGAGGTAGATGTGTTTACAAAAATGGCAGAGGAATTATGGGGCAGTTGGAGGTATGGAATGCTTGAAGCAATATGAGAGGTTTCTGATTTGTTGGTATGGTTGTGCATTTGGATAAGCATGTGGCTAGTGGCAACTAGTCACCCAGTTGAATATGCAGAATCTGTCGATTCCATTCAGCATGAATAATTTCTCATCTTTTCGAGCAAAATATGTCCTGGGACAGTCTAAGTTGTGCCTCTGGAGTTACCATCATAGAGTGGGTGGGTAAACCTGAAAAAATGTTTTGCATACAAAAAGCAATCTCAAATGCAAGTAGTGTGGAATTAGGTTTTTGTCGAGTAGTTAATGGAAAGAGTTTAGTGCTCGATGATAATGGGATTTGGATGCCCACGAGTTTAGGAAAATGGAGGAGGATCAGTCTGAGGATTTGGTTGGGTTGAAGTAATCAGTTGTCTGTGTTGGCCACATGTTGATTCAGAGTGAGAAGTTTCTTTGCCTGGCAATGTGAGCAGGAGCAGTATATTAATGAGAAACTGAATTTGCATGGAGAGTTTATGAAGGATTTAATGGGGAGTCCAGTTTGGTATCTACATTCCTTCAATATTTGATTCATGATTCAATACTTATAATCTTTGATTTGGTACACACAGCCTTGGGTCCTTAACAGATACTTACCAATTGTTTCTGACCACTTACATTTGATTTCATCGACCCTATTAGGAATTGAACTTTCCTGTTGGCGTTGGCCAGGGGTATATCTTTTCTTTCTTACATCTTCCTGCCTGCACTATTTTTTGACCATGTGAACCTACATCCCCTACTGTCAAAATCTAAAAGCCGGGTTCCATTTTGCAAGTCTTTGATCTTGGATTTTCTATTTTTCCAATTTATTTGTCATTAAAAGCCCCAAGACACAGACGAGCTCCTTGCCGTTGTTTAGACTGTTCAATCAAAGTTTGTCGTTGTCTCTTTCTTTGCGTGAAATCCAGGTTTCAACAAACTAAAGTTAGTCTCCAGTTTCAGCTAAACCATGTTCTGGGAGAGTTCTTGGATTACAATGTTGACGATATTATAAATAATATTTGGTTGACCAAATACCAGAGGTAGAACCATAAACCTGAATTGTAGCCTGTTTAAAACTACATAAACCCAACCTGAATCATCTAACCTGTTAACCTGAATCACCTAACCTGTTAATCGAAAGTTTACTTTATTTGCTTGAGTATTTAAATAACTGAATTGCTGCTTGATTGTATTTGCCACTTGTTCGTCATGTAGAATCTGTTCATACTTGGAAAGTATTATAATGGGTTTCCTTCCAACTGAGAATCCTCCGTGCCTACTGAAATTTACATCCACCATTTTCACCATTTTTTCTCTCTTTTTGGCAAGCACCATTTTCATTACTCCATTGACAGTAGATCTTGCTTGGGATTTTCTTTCAAATTGATGTACAATACTGTTCTTCGATATTTTCTTTGAACAGTGTGTAATCTCTTTGTGGCTTACTGAATTGATTGCAGACATCAAGGCCGGAATATAACCGGATTCTCGAAAGGAAGCCTGGGGGACCTGATTGGTGGTCTTATTAGGTGCAAAGAAAGCTCAGGGGAGAAGAAAGATCCTTTTTTTTTGTTTGTCGGGCAGATTAATTCCTCGCAAATGTGCTGCAAATTGTCATTAAGTGGTAAGGAAATTATTTTGGCAGGGCTCTGTCTGTAGGATTGCTTGTGGAGGACCATCTTCTTATGTGAGAAAATTTTCTAGTGCTTGCAAATAATGTGATAAAGGTCATTATTATTTTGAATTTCGTAAAGCTGAATAATTTGTTAATCTATTTTTCATTTCTTTAATAGAAATGGTAGAGATTTTTTACATAAGGAATATCTGTAACGAGGAGAGAATAATGAAATCTTGTGTGTGCTCTCGACATATATCAATATTTCCATGTTTAGCTAATTGATCTGCTATTCTATTGCACAACCTATGTGCAATTGAAACGTGTACAACTAAATTTTCCAAACCCTCGTTTGGCTGCTGAATGACTCCATGATTGTTGTTATGGAGTGTCAAAGTAGATATCAAAATGAGGAGAAACAAATAAAATATGGAGACAAGATTTATGTGGTATGACAATAGCTTACATCCATGGAGGGTGATAAGATCTATTATAAGAGAAATTAAAAANAATTGTTGTTATGGAGTGTCAAAGTAGATATCAAAATGAGGAGAAACAAATAATATATGGAGACAAGATTTATGTGGTTTGACAATAGCTTACATCCATGGAGGGTGATAAGATCTATTATAAGAGAAATTAAAAATCCTCTAACTATGTTTTAATTCCAAAATTCGAGTCCTTAAACATTTGTACTCCATTCTCCACTCACCCTTAAACCAGGAAAGAAAAGAAGAATTTTCTTAACTATGCTAAGCTCAGATGTTGGAGCCGGTGCATGCAATGAGAGTTTCGAAGCCTGTTTATAAATAGTTGAAGAAAACAAAAGTCATAAACNTAAACCAGGAAAGAAAAGAAGAATTTTCTTAACTATGCTAAGCTCAGATGTTGGAGCCGATGCATGCAATGAGAGTTTCGAAGCCTGTTTATAAATAGTTGAAGAAAACAAAAGTCATAAACTTCTGTGTGGCTATTTGAATAGCAATCGCGCGTAGGACGTTGTGACTTCTATGTTCAACGAATAGGATGTTGTAACTTTTTTCTTTAGGATTTAATTGTATTGACAAAATTCAGTGAGTTACATTCTAACAAATCTTATCTAAGTTTATGGTTATGATGCTTACAGAATTGATGACTAAAGTTAGAAGTGAAGAAGAGATTAAAACTTCATTTATGCATTCAGAGTCTATCCTTGGTTTTTGGGAGAGGGAGAGATTCGAAGTGAATGTTTCCTTATGATTCTACACGTAAAATTTTTACACAACCTTGGGGGAAGGGTGAATAGGTTTATCAAAATTATCGCTTGGACAAACCAATTTGGAACCTAAACTATCACAATTACTAATTAACAAATTAATTATGTAATTATGAACGTTAACTCCTTTTATCAACAACCTTAAAAACCCGTTATGTGCATTGATGCAATGATATGTCAATTAATTAGATTACAATCAATTCACTGCAACTACAATCCCACCACCAAGCCAATTGTTCACAAAACTCTTATCGATGAATATAAAGTTAAAGAATCATTCAATTGAATACATAGTGTGTGTGTGTGCTATTGAAAGTGTGTATGTAAGGTAAAGCAATAAAGAAGTATCCACAATACAAATAATTTGTTAACGCGAAAACCTAACTTGGGAAAAATCGAGGAACCACTCTCGGTTCATCTACCCTAGTTCCCTAATTCAAAGTCAATTTATAAGTACTCGAATCTTATACTTCAACTAATATCATTATTAGATGCTCATTTTGTTGCAAATCTCTCCTCTGGAATCCCACCAAAGTTATGAGTAGCTTCACCTGAATGCATTCACTGTAATGGACCATTTAGGCACTTCAAGCAATCTTCTCTCCTAAGGTCTATAGAATGCACACCTTTTCAAAGTGAGTTTTGCTAAACTCCAAGCAAGATCTCATTCTTCAATGTTTGAGGTTGAATAGAAGAATCAAGATGGATGACCTTTGGAGATTTATGGATCTAGAGTTCTTCTTAGCTCTCTAGATGTTTAGGAGGATGAATTTTAAAGTATTAGAGGCTTACACTAGCGGGAGACGGCTTACCCTTTACATATGTCTAGAATTAGGTGTCTTGGGGTCCAAGTAAACACAAATTCGTGAACTACCACTCGAGTTGTCAGAGAGGAAAGGCAATTGTCATTGGAATAAAAAATGGTTCAAACCAAATTAGTGGAGCAGAGACCGCTTGAGCCATCTATAGACTGCTTATGATGCAGAAGCATAATGACATATTTATGTGGTCATTTCTATATAAAGTATTTTAAGTATAGTTTCATTTTCAGGGTCTGAGCATTGAAGAGTCATGGTCATTGAAGGGTCATGTACATTATTTCATTAAATGCGTTGCACCAAAGTCAAATATATTATTTAATGTTGAGTCTAGAGTTATAGGTTGTCGTGTTAGAGTCTGCTACACTACCCTAGTTGTCTACCATTAATTGATATGTATTTGTCTATATATATCAATGAGAATATGTCAAGGAAGAGAGTGTTTTGATTAAAATCATTTGCAAGTTTATCTCTTGCTTTGGAGTTGATTGATTTCCTCTTATAATCAAGTGCGTGGCTACCCTTAGTCGAGCGACATCCTCTACCCTAAGTCAAGCGGCATCGCAGGCCTATCCAAAAACATTGTAGGTCTTGGCCTATGTCAAATTGGTATCAGAGCAAGATTTGTCCTGCATTTCCCCTTTTGAGTTTTGGTGAGTCCATACTAGATGTCTTTTCGTATTCTAGAAACTTGATCTTCTTGTCTATTTTCTCTTCTCAAGTAATCGTTCTTTCTCATTCCTTTTGTTCTAGAAAACCTTTTTTCTTCCCCAATTTCTTTGATAAAATTGTTCGTCTCCCTTATTCTCCTTCCCCCTATCTATTCTTTTCTCTCTCAACTTTGAAGATGCCTTCAAGTCGTCAAAAGAACTCAGGGAGTGCTGATGTATAGAAAGAACTCAATGAGATGAGATAATCTAATCAAGCCCTTCACCAAATGATGAATGAACTCCTAATCGGGTTCCAGCCTCAACAACTCATAGTCCAGGAAGTAGACGTTCTCAACCAACATAGCGTGATGAAGACTTCTCTAATGATGCTCATTCAACTTCTTCCAGTTCTATCCCAATACTGGCCCTTGTTAACCAGTGGTCTGTGAATCGTTTGACTTGTGCATTAGAGAACTCGGATCATAGTATCCAAGTTCGTGTTGCGTATTTTGAAGGCAAACTCCATGCAGATGATTACTGTGATTGGATGGCATCACTAGAAGCATTCTTTGAATGGAAGGACCTTTTTGATGAAAGGAAGGTACAATTTGTTGCTACAAAGTTAAAGGGTCACACTTTGATTTGATGGCAACAATATCAGTGCAGTAGGGATCGAAGAGGTATACCAAGAGTTAATACGTAGATTGAAATGAAGTTGAAGCTTGATGAGAGTTTCCACCCTAGGATTATGCTCAAACACTCTATCAAAAGCTTCACCAACTCCACTAATGTGCAAATCAATCTGTGGAGAATTATATAGAGCAATTTTACCAACTTATGAGTCATGTTAATTTGCGAGAAACGGATGATCATCTTTTGGCTAGGTATGTTAGTGGTCTAAAGTACAACCTAAAAGGAGATCTTGTCATGCATTTGATTGATTTCCTTGAAAGAGTATATCAAATGGAATTGAAGACAGAGAAAAAGATTCAATAGGGCTCATATCGAAAACTAGAAAGCTCAAAAGCATTGGGAGGAAAGGTTAAGAAGAACCTTACATCCAATTCTAAAAATCCAAACCCATAGATTGGCAGAGGTAATAAAGATCATGGAAAGGGTGTTTCATCTTCAACCAAATGCTTTAGATACGATGATGATGGGCATATGTCTTATGAATGTCCTAAAAAGAAGGTTGAGTTGCATCTTGTTGAAGAGGAACAAGCCGCGGAAGAAAATGAACCAATTTATGATGATAGACTTGATGGTGATTTAGAAGAAGAATTATGCAATCCCAATTTGGATGTTGAAAGTGTTGTGATCCGACGTGTGATTAACCCTAAATAATGAGTGAATGAATTAGGCTTTAAAGTTCATTATGTGCGTAAAATAGGTTAAAATGATTAAGTTATAGAGTATTAGGGTTAATGCATAAATTGGACATTTTGCAGGGTTTTGAGCGGGAATACAGAAATTCAGGAGGATTCAAGTGTACAAATTGAATAAGGAAGGGGAGGCAAGTGCAATTATCAAATAAATAACAAGTCAATAAACTGCCTTAACTCTCTTTCATCTCCCATTGGTCCAATTAAGTAACACATTCACCTGATTGGCCAGCCAGGGTGTCTGCCACCTTAAGGCCTTCTACCGGTGCCTATAAATAGCCTGCTTTAGCCATTTTTTAGGGGAGATCAAGAGAAGTTCAGTTTTGTGCTACAGGGAAGGAAAGAGAGAAAGAAAAGAAGAGCGAAGCCAAGCCAGAATCACTTCCCAGCCATAATTTTCTCTACTTCTACGTTTCTGTTTATCCTTTCTACTTGGAGGGTTGAACTCTTTCCACTTTTTTGCCCTAACTGGTAATAAGAGTGACAGTGTTTCAGCTATTCCTCTGGGAAGACGTGTTGTATTTTGTTTTCAATTGTATTGGGATTATCTCATTCCTTTTGCTTGTCTATAGCTATGAGGTGTGAGTAGTTCATTTACACTCTTTGGTGGAGGGAGAATACATGTGTAATATTGTTTGCGTATGGAAATGCCGATATTTTACTTATATGTTAATGTTTACACCTCCCTTAATTAATGACTGGTTACATTTATAATATGCTCATGGTTATAAACACCGAGCAGAGCTTAATACTATATACTATACTATCTATGGTTATTACGTGCTTTATGCATGATACAGTGATGTACATAGTTAGACTTTATGTAATAGTTAGGAGATTGGTTATAGAAGAGTCAAATCTTGCCATAGCTAATGCTTTTTATTCAATACATAATTCAGAACTCCGTCTTCATTGAATCATCAACCTGCGGATTGAATAGCTTAAGTAGACCTTTTGAATGGTTCACCTTCTGGTTTACTAGGGTTATTTTATTGTTGCATGGTACAAAGACCTTCCGGCTAACCTAATCAATTGTTGTGTTATGGTTTAACATGCATCAAACCTACCGGTTAACTTTCCAGTAAAATGAGAGTTAATTGTTTTAAAGTGGCATTTTCATAAACAAACAATGTCATGTATGTTGGATCTCCGAACTAAAGAGTACCTTTTACCATTGTTCTTCAAAGTTTTAGTTAATTGTTCATATAATAGTTATAATCTTACACCATAAGCTATTCCATTGCACATTACATTCACGACAATTTTACCATTTTTGTTTTGAATCCTAACAGTTAGTTCCCTGTGGGTTCGACCTCAAACATAGCCGAGAAATATTGAAATTTGACCATTTATATTTGGGTGTATCACATAAATCAAGTCAGATCAAGCTTTTTGGCGCCGTTGCCGGGGAGTTACGGTGATTTCAAAACAAATAGGGAAGTTGTCTAGTTTTTATTATATGTGTATACATTGTTTGTCATATCTTCATTGTTTATGTCTGTTAAGTCATTAGTAGGATCTGTAAATCAGTTTAGTCCTTCATCTTTGTCATCCTCATCATCACAAGCATCATTAGACTCTTTCGAGATAAGCATGACTTATAATAATCAAAGGGTTTAGTTCAGAATGTCCGACCTTTAAGAGAATACTTGCACCCACATGCACTAGTGTCCCGTCATGTTTTGTTTTTCCCACTAATGCTCCAAATTTCAACATTAAGGCAGGGACAATATAGCTTTTACCATAGTTTCATGATCTGGAGTCTAAAAACCAGTAATTGCATGTAAAAGAATTTGAGGAAGTATGTAGTGCTTTGCAAGATAATTCTAAGATGGCCCGGTTGAAACTTTTTTCTTTCTCTTTGAAGGATAAGGCTAAACAGTGGCTAAATTTTTTAAAAGCTTAATCTATTTTAAGTTGGCAAGTTTTGCAAATCGAATTTTTAAAAATTTTTTTTCCTGTGCGTCGCAGTAATGCATTGAGATGTCAAATCATGAATTTTTTTTGTAAAAGAAGGAGAAACTTTTTATCAATGTTGAGAGAGATTTAAGGATCTTCTCCAAGCTTGTCCACATCATGCATTTGAAAGTTAGATGTTGGTTTCTTCTATGATGCCCTCTCATCTGCACTGCGTCAGTTTATTGAAATGATGGCCCAGAGGGAATTCATGGGTAAAAGCCCCAATGAGGCATTCGATTTTTTTGACACAATTTCTGAGAGTTCCCAAATATGGGACTCAGCCTCACCAAATATTGTTGAAACCAAGTCATCTTCATCCCAAGGAGGGAAATATATGTTAAAAGAAGATGATGACCTAAGGGCTAGAATAACTACCTTCTCCTAGAAGCTTGAAGCCCTAGAAATGAAAAAAATAAAGGAAGTTTTTGTTGTGTCTCCCACTAAGCAATCATGTAGAATCTGTGCATTGTCAGGACATCTCATGGGGGAATGCCCCACTATTCCAGCATTCAAAGAGGTCTTCATGGAACAAACCAATTCCATTTCAAATTTTAACAAGCCTTATTCCAACCATTATTTTGACACCTATAATTCAGGGTGGCGGAATCACCCAAATTTTAGTTAAAAAAACACACAACCCAGAGTCAGCCACCAGGTCCACCTTTACCACAACCACAAACTCAACAGCCTTTTCAGCCTTATCAACCTCCACATAAGAGGAGTCTAGAGCATACCATGAACCAGTTTATTTAGAGCCAAATGAGTTTTAATACTCAGAACACTCATGCATTTAATGATTTCAAAGCTCAAACTTCACAGAATATTGAGAATATCAAGAGTCACTTAGCCAAACTGACCCAGTCTTTGTGCACAACAAAGAAGGGGAAATTCACATCTCAACCTAAACCTTCACAGGGTCAAAATCAGGCTAATATTGTGTCTTCTGAACCTCCTTTGAGTCAAGTCCAAGTAATTACCACATTGAGAAGTGGTAAGGTGATTGACAAGATCAATAAAGTCAAAAATCTTGAGCTAATAGCTGTGTCAATCCTTGTAAATGAACTAATTGATCCTGAACCTATGATTGAAAATGAACCNTAATTTAAAAATCTTGAGCTAATAGTTGTGTCAATCCTTGTAAATGAACTAATTGATCCTGAACCTATGATTGAAAATGAACCAGAATTGCCAAATGAAAAAGAACAGTCAAGCCCTATTCCGTTACCTTTTCTTGAAAGAGTCAAGAAGCCTCAATCATTGAATAATCATGATGAAATCTCTCAGTTGTTTAAGCAAGTAAAGATTAACATCTCCCTGTTGGATGCAATAAAGCAAGTCCCATCCTATACCAAATTTTTAAAAGACCTTTAGCAAAGTGAAAAGAATGATCAATGTATAGAAAAGAGCATTTTGATTGAACATGCTAGTGCTATTATTCAGCACAAAGCCCCTCTCAAGTACAAAGATCTTGGGAGTCCTACAGTTTCATACATAATTGGGAACTTCCGGATTGAGCAAGACCTGCTTGATCTTGGAGCTAGTGTTAATTTACTCCCTTATTTTGTCTATGATCAGTTAGGGTTCGGGCGAGTTAAAACCCACCAATGTCACATTGCAATTGGCAGACCGTTCGGTGAAAATTTCACGTATAGTTATGGAGGATATATTTGTTCAAGTTGATAAGTTCTATTTCTCAGTGGATTTCATTGTCTCGGATTCACAACTAGTTTTGCATGTCTCCATACAAATTCCTGTTGTTTTAGGTTGGCCATTCCTAACTACATCAAAATCATGAAACTTTCATTTAGGAATATGACTTTGGAATTGAATTTGTTTGACATTGCAAAACAACCAAGAGAGGATGAAGAATTGCATGAAGTTGTTAACTCAAAACCTGTTTGAAAATGTTTGTACAAAGAAAGAGTCACATCCATTAGAGTTTGTACAAAATGATGAGTCTATAGATATGTCAATCATTGAAACATGGAGTCCCAAATTTGAAGAATTATTGCCTTCTGAACCTAAGTCTGCAAAGCCCAGTGTTGGAATTATCAAACTAGAGTAGAAACCTCTCCCGACTGATTTGAAATATGTCTTATTGCAGGAGGATGAAACTCATCCAATGATAATATCTTCAAAGTTGTCAAAATTCCAAGAAAAGAAATTGATAAAGGACATAAAAAATCATCGAAGTGCTATCGGTTGGGCAATAACAGATATAAAGGGTATAAGTCCTCTTCTTTGCACTCATTATATATACTTAGACGAAGATTCCAAACCATCCTGATAGCCGCAAAGAAGGTTGAACCCACATTTGAAAGAAATAATCCAGGCTGAAGTACTTAAACTATTAGATGCTGATATCATATATTCTATATCTGATAGTAAATGGGTCAGCCCAACATAGGTAATGCCTAAAAATTCTGGTGTCACGGTCATGAAAAACCAAGAAAATGAATTAGTCTCTATGCGTACAATCACGGGTTGGCGTATGTGTATCGACTATCGAAAGTTGAATTCCCTCACTAGAAAAGATCATTTTCCCTACCTTTCCTAGATCAAGTCTTAGAAAGAATAGTTGGTCATGTATATTATTTTTTTTTGGATTGATATTCTAGCTATAACAAGATTGAAATAGCAATTGAAGATCAAGAGAAAACTACTTTCATATGCCCCTTTGACACTTTTTCTTATAGAAGAATGTCTTTTGGATTGTGTAACACTCCAACCACTTTTCAGCATTGTATGTTAAGCATTTTCAGTGATATGGTTGAACGGTTTCTAGAAGTCTTCATGGATGATTTTTTGGTATATGGTGATTCATTTGAATTATGTTTAGAGAATCTTGAAAAAGTCCTCACTCGATGTGAGAAAACAAATCTTATTTTGAATTGAGAAAAGTGTCATTTCATGATCACATAGGGGATTGTTTTAGGAAATTTAGTTTTTGAAGAGGGAATTGAAGTTGATAAGTCCAAAATTGATTTAATAGCCAATCTCCCTCCACCTAAGACTGATAAAGATGTTTGATCCTTTCTAGGTCATGTAGAATTATATAGAAAATTCATTAAAGATTTTAGTTTGATATCGAGACCTATGTGTAATCTTCTATGTTAGCATTTACCATTTGATTGGAATGATGCATGTCAATTAGCTTTTGGTAGACTGAAAAATATGCTTATTTCTGCACCGATTATGCAACTACATGACTGGTCTTGACCTTTTAAATTAATGTGTGATACTAGTGATTATGCAGTAGAAGCTGTCTTAGGTAAAAAAAAAGATTAAAAATCCCATTTTATTTATTATGCAAGCAAAATATTGAATGATGTACAAATGAATTACTCTACTACAAAAAAAAGTTTGTTTGCTGTTGTATTTGCTTTAGATAAATTTTGCTCATATTTGGTTGGATTCTCAATTGTTGTATTTATTGATCATGCTATTTTGAAATACTTATTCACTAAGAAGGATGCTAAACCACGTCTCCTTCGTCAGATAATGTTACTTCAAGAATTTGACCTTACCATCATAGACAAAAAAGGAGTTAAAAAAGTGGTAGTTGATCATTTATCATTGCTGAATTATGATATAAAGGAAGAGTCAATACCAATCAAAGAAACTTTTCTAGATAAGCAGTTATTTGCAGTGACAGAAGTACCATGGTATGCAAATATAGCCAATTATTTATCTACAGGTACTATTCTTGTTCATTATACTTGGACCGACAATTTTTTTTTGAGAGAGGTACATAATTTCTTTTGAAAAAATTCCTATGTGTTTAAGTACTGTAAAGATCAAATAATAAGACGTTGTGTATCTAATCATGAAATCGGTTAGGTCATCTCATTTTGCCATTCTGAAGCTTGCGGAGGGCATTTTTCTTCAAAGAAAATTGTTGCTAAAAATTTTACAGTGTGAATTTTATTGGTCCACAATTTTTAAAGATGTACATGTCTTTGTCTAAACTATGATAGATGTCAACAAATGGGGAATATTTAAAAAAGAAACATGACGCCTTTGAATCCTATTTTGGTCATTGAAATTTTTGATTGTTAGAGCATCGACTTTATGAGACTATTTCTCTCATCCTTTGGACATTTGTACATTTTGATTGCCGTTGTTTTGAAATGAGTAGAGGCAATTCCTTGTCGAAACAATAATCATTGCAAGGTGATCAAGTTTTTAAAAGAAAATATTTTGTCTAAGATTTGGAATTCCTTGAGTCATTATCATTGATGGGGGAATACATTTTTGTAATAAATTTTTTGAAAACCTAATAAAGAAATATTTGAGTTCTCACAAGGTATTTGCCCTTTATCATCCTCAGACAAGTGGACAAACTGAATTGGCCAATAGGGAGATAAAATATATTTTAGAAAAAACAGTAAATTTAGACCACAAGGATTGGTCCTTGAGACTAACTGATGCGCTTTGGGCTTACTGAACTGCATAAAAACTATTTTGTAAATGTCTTCTTATCAGCTAGTTTACGGTAAACCATGTCACTTGCCTGTGAAATTGGAACATCAACCATATTTAGCAATCAAAATGATCAACTTTGATATTGACAAAGCAAATGCATCCCACAAACTTCAAATTAATGAATTGGAAGAACTAAGAAATAAAGCATATGAAAATGCAAAGATTTCCAAGGCCAAAATGAAAATTTTTCATGATAGGAATATTGTGCGGAAGTCTTTTGAACTCTCTCAAAAATTCTTGTTATATTGTTCAAGGCTCCGCCTATTCTCATGAAAGTTAAGATCAAGATGGACAGACCCCTACATTGTTAAATAATTTTTGAACATGTGACAATTGAAGTTGAGAACCCATTAACTAGAAATGTTTTCAAAGTGAATGGTCAAAGGTTTAAGCCATATCATGATGGATTTGTTCAAAATGTGAAGTCCATTCAGTTAATGGAACCATTATATGTGCCTTGCAAAGTCTTTATAAGTGTTGATTGTAAATAGTAGCACTAACTATTTGTTGTTTATTTTGCAAATTAGGGTTTGACACTATGAATTTGTCTCACCTCCAGATCTTATTAGCAATTGTCTATAATTTTAGTTCATAATGCTATACATTACGGACAATGTTAAATTTAGGTTGGGGAGATGGAACAATCCATATTCGTCTTTGTGACTGGGAGACGTTAAAGAACCGGATAGTGAGTCTTTTTCAAAAATTTTCACAATTTTCAAATCAAAGATGGATGAGAAATGTTTTGGGTTTAGTTTGGGTATGCTATGTAGTTTTCCAAAAAGATATACATTTTTTGATCATAGCAAAAGAAAAGGTTGTCAGCAAATTAGAAATTCTTTACAGTCAACCAAAACCTTTTTGTGAAAAAAGTTCATTTGCCAAACGCCGACGAGCAAATTGACTCGGTGGTTGTGTAAAGTGCATTTGTTTAATGTATATGAGAGAATATAATTAGTGTATTAAAAAATTTTAGGTCGAGCATTAGATCATCTTGACTAGATTAAATATGGACATAGTAAGGATTACCCTGAGACGCCATCTTATTCCAATCCCATACTTTCAAGATATGTGCGACAAGAGATTAATCGGTTCATTGAAATCCTTGATTTAGAAGATTCTGATTAAGTCTAATAATTTTTAGGATGAGTATGAATGTTTAAGTCTATTAGATAATCAATTATGTAAATATTTGAATTTAAATGATTTTTTGAAACTGTAGGCTGGAAAAACTGAAGCTGGAAACCAGGAGAATATTAAGGGATAGCAGCTTGCAAAGCCAAAGGAATTCCAGAGGATCAGCATCGTCCGAACAGTGTTGATAGCGTTCGAATGGTACTGGCCAGTATAAAAGCCCACAGTCGTGAAACTGAACAATCCTGCATCTCCATCGCAGCAAAAATTCAAAAAAATAGAAGATTCTTCACCTTCTTTCTTCAGATTTGCTTCACCCTTCAAATTTTCTTGAATTCTACCCCGATTAAACACTTACCCATAACCTTTTACAGGTTTCTACTAATCGAAAATCCTTGAAATAGTTTATTCATCAAGAAACTCAAGAATCCATGGATCCAAGAGCAAGAACAAGAGCTTCGTCAAACCGAGCAAGGCAAGGAGCCTCTTCACTGCCTGAAGCACCCCCGCAGCAACAAGAACAACCCCAGGGATAGAATGTATTTGACGCTGCGATATTTGAAAATATTGATCAACAAGTTTGGTATAGCAATTATTTTTATTCCAAGACTATTATTGCTAAGAGACTTGTTATATATGAAGATTTTGAACAAATAGGGGTTAGGCAAAGTTTGGCTACACGAGATTGGCTCAACTATGTGAAATTGGTAGGTCGTTTGAGAATTTTATAGTAATGCAAAAGAAACTGGGCCAAGACAGTTTCGTGTCTATGTTAGGGGAGTTGTGTTTCAAGTTACACCAGCTACCATTGCTAGTTTTCCAAATCCGATCCCAAGATATCAGGAGCCACATTATCTCTATTTCGCATTGCCTGATATGATTGTTATTAGGATTGAGTTGACTGAGAATCTGAAATATGTTTGGGGATGACCGAATAAGTACATAAAGCATGGGGAGTTAACCGATAAGTACAAAATCCTTAATTTGATAACTGTAAACAATTTGTTACCTTAGTCCCAAAAAAATCAAATTTATACTAAGAGAGCCTATTTTCTATATGGCTTCAGANCCGAATAAGTACATAAAGCATGGGGAGTTAACCGATAAGTACAAAATCCTTAATTTGATAACTGTAAACAATTTGTTACCGTAGTCCCAAAAAAATCAAATTTATACTAAGAGAGCCTATTTTCTATATGGCTTCAGAATGAGACACACCATTGATTTGCCAACATTGATAATGGACCAAATGATGATGACTGTTAAGTTTAAGAAGCCTTCACTCCCATTTGTTATGTTAGTATCTGAGTTATATAGGGAGAAAAGAGTCATTGCAGATCCCATATGGCCAATGGTGGAGCATTTGGCACCATTGGAGAAAACCTCATTGAAAAAAAGCCATGAAGGGCAGCCAGAGGAGCAATAAGAAGCATCACCAGCACCACAAGTAGATCCATTCTAGGGAGGTGCAGACTTTTAGCCACCAAAAGAGTCTTAGCAGCAAGAAGAGCAGCTTTATATTCCAGTTGATGATAGGGCTACCTACCATATTTTGTTACGGTTGGAGACTAGCATTACCCAGTTAGATCAACGGATAGCTAGCTATGAAGAGAATCAGAATGAGAACCTGAGGCTACTTTGAGGACAGTATGGTGGAGGCCTATCAGCTTAAGTGACTGGAGTTTCTAGAATTTCTATGCTTTTACTACTTTTACCAGACTTTTTACTTATGCATTTTATTTTAATTTTATGTTTTGAATAATGGTTTTGAGTTGTTTTTGTCAGTAATATGGTTGGTTTATCATTTTGCTTAAATTTTGCTGTGTTAGGATGCTTATTTCATGCGATTCATGATGAAAATTAGGTTATCATTCTTATGCTTTGTAGGTATAACCCTAACTAGATTGCGCGAAATTTTCATACATTGATTGTGCACTATCTTCATAAGAACTCAAGCATTTTGAGCACGTAAAAATTTCTTATTTTGAAAACTTTTTGAAATACTACAATCCTTTATAAAGCTTACATATATAGCGGAGATCTAAACCTTATGCAAATATTGAGTCAATCCTCCTTAGAGATATTGCTCATTTACTTAAGTAAGAATTTCGGTTCAGCGGTAAAGTTTCTTTGAATAATCTCATTAACTTTATTTTGGTTAGCACTCATTGAATAACATGGTTAACATTTTCCTTAAATTCTTAATTAAAAATTATGCAGGTGTATGATTTCTAGAAAATGATCTTAGGCCAAGAGATAGAAAAAATGGGATTAAAAATGGAGAAATGGGAAATACCATGTATAAAAGTTTTGGAAAAATAGGGAAGAGGTGTGCTACACTAGTCAACAAAAGATTGCTTTTTGAATATCTTTGACATCATTTCTTAAACCCAATACCCTTGGCCACGTTATAATCCTAATAAAGTATTTTTTGATTCTAGAAGTCATGCATATGTAGTATTGCTGCCTATTCATCAGAAAAGGGAGAGTGTTGATATTGTTGTCTAATATATTGTTAGTATTCTTTCATGAGATTATGCCAAATTCCAGTTTTATTCAAATAACCTTTGTTTGGGATATTACATGTGCTATTACTTTGCTTTAATAACAATGTTCTCCTCACATGTAATTTTTGAGTGATAGTTATTAAAACTTGAGTGTATTCTTTGCTGAGCGATTTCTAGGAAAGGATTGACGTCGAGGCTAATTCTTGTACAACAAAGTGAAGGTTGATGATATTTCTTAANCTAAAACTTGAGTGTATTCTTTGCTGAGCGATTTCTAGGAAATGATTGACGTCGAGGCTAATTCTTGTACAACAAAGTGAAGGTTGATGATATTTCTTAAGTGATTTTTGAAATATAGAAATTCCCGCACACACACACATGAGTTTTTTTGAAAATATATGGAATAGTGTTACAACTAATGTGTGTTACTCTTACAGTGATCGGGGAAGGGAAGTATCTTGGCAATAAAGAGGAATGATGATTTAATTTTATATGTGAAAAATATAAATTATGGAATCCTAACTCTTGAAGTTTGTAGGTAGCTTCACTGAAAACCTTCTAGAGACAAAACTCATCCACAAGGGATCACCAAGGGGTTTAACGGCTTGTTGCATATGCTAAATGCAATCGTGGAATCTACGAAAATGATTTTGTTTGTTGATTATTTTTATTATTGGGGACTAGTAATGTTTGGTTGGGGGTGTGATTAACCCTAAATAATGAGTGAATGAATTAGGTTTTAAAGTTCATTATGTGCGTAAAATAGTTTAAAATGATTAAGTTATAGAATATTAGGGTTAATGCATAAATTGGGCATTTTGCAGGGTTTCGAGCAGGAATACAAAAATTCAGGAGGATTCAAGTGTACAAGTTGAATAAGAAAGGGGAGGCAAGTGTAATTATCAAATAAATAACAAGTCAACAAGGAAGCTGCCAAAGCAAAAATCCAGAAGAATGCCACCATCCAGATGGTGGTGGTGGAGTCCGGACAGTTCTTAAATCGTCTTAACTCTTTCTCCTCTCCCATTGGTCCAATTAAGCAACAAATTCACCTGATTGGCCAGCAAGGGTGTCTCCCGCCATAAGGCCCTTTATCGGTGCCTATAAATAGCTTGCTTCAACCATTTTTCAAGGGAGATCCAGAGAAGTTCAGTTTAGTGCTAGAGGGAAGGAAAGAGAGAGAAAGGAAGAGCAAAGCCTGCCAGAATCACTTCTTAGCCAGAATTTTCTCTACTTCTACGTTTCTGTTTATCCTTTCTACCTGGAGGGTTGAGCCTCTTCTACTTTTTTGCCCTAGCTAGTAATAAGAGTGGCAGTGTTTCAACTATTCAACGGGAAATGATGTGTTGTATTTTGTTTTCAATTGTATTGTAATTATCTCACTCATTTTGCTCGTCTATAGCAATGAGGCGTGAGTAGTCCACTTATACTCTTTGGTACGGGAGAATACATATGTAATATTGTTTAGGTTTATGAAAAATGCTGATGTTTTACTTGTGCATTAATGTTTATACTTCCCTTATTTGATGGATGATTACATTTATAATATGCTCATGGTTATGAACACCGAGCAAAGCTTAATGCTATATACTATACTATCTACGATAATAATGCACGTCATGTATGATACAAAGATGTATGTTGTTAGGCTTTATGTAATAGTTGGGAGATTGGTTATATACGGGTCAAATCTCACTATAGCCAGTGCTTTTGATTCAAAACATAATCCAGAACTCCGTTTTCATTGAATCANTGTTAGGCTTTATGTAATAGTTGGGAGATTGGTTATATACGGGTCAAATCTCGCTATAGCCAGTGCTTTTGATTCAAAACATAATCCAGAACTCCGTTTTCATTGAATCATCAACCTGCCGATTGAATAGCTCAAGTAAACCTTTTGAATGGTTCACCTTCTGGTTTACTAGGGTTATTTGGTTGTAGCATGATGCAAAGACCTTTCGGCTAAACTAATCAGTTGTTTTGTTGTGGTTCAATATAAATCAAACCTACTGGTTAACTTTCCAGTAAAATGGGAGTTAATTGTTGTAAGATGACATTTTCATAAAAAAACAATATAATGCATGTTGGATCCTTGAACTAAAGAGTACCTTTTACTATTGTCCTTGAAACTTTTAGTTAAGTGTTTATTTGATAGTTCTAAGCTCACAACACAAGCTATTCCATTGCACATTATATTCACGATAATTTTACCATTTCTATTTTGAATCCTGATAGTTAGCTCCCTGTGGGTTTGGCCTCGGACTTAATTGAAAAATATTGCAATTTGACCACTTATACTTGGGTGTATGACATAAATCAGGTTAGATCAATGTGTCATGGCAATCCAAGAAGATGATCAATGGCTAAAACATAATATTTTTAGAACCTACTACATATCTAATGGAAAAAAGTGCATATTGATGATTTATTCTAGAAGTTGTGAGAATACGATTTCAAATGTCATGGTTGACAAGTTTAGGCTTTCCTGTGAATGCCACCCTAAGCTGTACAAAGTTTCTTGGTTTAAAAAAGGTGGAGAGGTCAAGGTGACAAATAGATGCCAGGTGAAAATTTGTTGTGGGCAAGTATGAAGATGAAGTCTACTTTGATGTACTTCCCATGGATGCTTGTCACTTGCTCCTTGGTAGGCCTTGGCAATTAGACGGATTTGTTCAGCATGATGGTAGAAAGAATACTTATCATTAGCAATGGAGTTAAGTATGTGTTGAACCCATTGAAGGATGTTCCTACCAACATACAATCAACCAATCATGCTGAAAAGTCCAAAAGTTGACATCGAGTTCGAGCAATCTTACAAAGATATGGAATATCATTTTCTTTGGTTACAATGATGAGAAGTCCAGAAATTGATGCTGTAATTTCAGTTAAAGTCTTAAAGTTGCTAGAAAGCATCAAAGGTCTAGCCTTAGATGAACTTCCAATGGGTTTGCCACCTTTTCGTGACATTCAACATCAAATCGACTTCATTGTAGGTGCTGTCCTTCCTAATTTTGCTCATTATAGATTGTCTCCTAATGAACATGTTGAATTGCAAAGACAAGTTGAGGAGTTGTTAAGAAAGGAAAAGATTAGGGATTCACATTTTGTAAAACTTGGGAAAATTTATAACTTTATGAAAAAGGGCAAAACAACAATTAGTCATTACAATACAAGTTGAAAACCCAAATTTTTTTAGAACTCAGATGACAAAATGGACCTCATCGTTGAATTCCTCTGGCAAAATCTAGGTACCTAGTTAATTTTCATCAAATTCTGAGACAATCACATTTTTCATATTTTACGATGTGATCGAGTGTTGCGCGACTAAAATGAACGCGATTAGGATTTAATCACTAAATATGGAAAATAATTTAAATTTAATTCAAATAAAATATATTGAACCTAACACGGAACAAGATTTAATTGATTCGGGACAAAATCAGATCAAAACAATGTGGGACATGTGGCTCAATGAGAGCCAAGCATTGGAGAGTATAAAACGGGGGGAAAAGAATCAAAATTTCCCCCATTTGTGTGATGGGTTTTCTAGAAAAGAGAGAGGGGAGAGTGGAAAGAGAAAAACCAAAATCTCCTTCTCTTCTCCTTGCGATCTAGGGTGATCCGTTTGTCGGATTCCTTCGGGTCTCAAATAAAAAGTGTTCTACACGACGAGAGCTACGTGTATGTACTAAAGATCGTGAGTTTCATCAACATATCAAGAATGGGATTGTTGGGAGCAAGCTTTGAGGCTTGAGTTGGGTTTTCCTGGAGTCTCTACCGTGTGTATTACGTTTCAAAAGGTAGGGTTCTTCTCCTACCTAGGTTTATTTTCAACCTTGGGTTACGTATGAAATGAGTAGCGTGATTAGAGATAAAATCTCTTGTTTAAATATACACATAGTGCAACTAGAGTATGGGAAATTGTATAAAAATGTGTAAAATCAATTCTATTATGAATTGAGTTGGTTTAAATTGCTTGTTGTAATTTCTTGAGATATGTGATGAATGAGGCATGCTTTGTGTTTTATATAAATTATTATTTCTAGGTGTTTGACAAAATGCCATCAATGATTAGGTATGTTATTTGAAGGAGAATGATATAACATGCTTTGGTAATATGGTGAATTATGATTATATGCTTATGATATAATTGACAATTGGGAAATGATGCTTGAGATGACATAAGTTCATTATATTTTGAACATGATTTGGAAATTGTAATTGTACATTGTATTTGCATATGCATGGGAATATTGCATTCGTGGGAATGTAACATGAGTGTGAGTGTGTGCATTATTTGATCAAACACTATTCTTGGGGGGGGGGGGGGATACGTGGGCTCGGGAAAGTTAGACTTAGGTTTGACTGAGTCACACAGATTGTATTGAAAACAAGGGTCGGAGTTAGCAAGAAGGGCTTAACTCTCCCTTGGGTGAAAACCCCGATAATTTTGGGTATGCACTTTGTTGGTATTGAGCCCCTAAAGTGTGCCAGCGTACGCGGAGCCATAGGTGGAAGTCCACAGTGAAAAGAATCATATAATAAACGAAGGGGAATTTAAAAATAATAATTTGATTCCTCATACCAAGATCTATTCATATTTAATACAAACCGAGAAACGTTAGATCTATAGAGAAGATTAAGGGTTACCTCTTGAAGCATGCTTTTAAAAATCTTCAAGACTTTAAATCTTCAAATTTGAATTTGATCTTTACCCCAATCCTCGCAAAAGTTTGGCCTCTATCGGTATCCANTGGGCTCGGGAAAGTTAGACTTAGGTTTGACTGAGTCACACAGGTTGTATTGAAAACAAGGGTCGGAGTTAGCAAGAAGGGCTTAACTCTCCCTTGGGTGAAAACCCCGATAATTTTGGGTATGCACTTTGTTGGTATTGAGCCCCTAAAGTGTGCCAGCGTACGCGGAGCCATAGGTGGAAGTCCACAGTGAAAAGAATCATATAATAAACGAAGGGGAATTTAAAAATAATAATTTGATTCCTCATACCAAGATCTATTCATATTTAATACAAACCGAGAAACGTTAGATCTATAGAGAAGATTAAGGGTTACCTCTTGAAGCATGCTTTTAAAAATCTTCAAGACTTTAAATCTTCAAATTTGAATTTGATCTTTACCCCAATCCTCGCAAAAGTTTGGCCTCTATCGGTATCCACACGAATTGACAAACTTGAAGGTGTCCACTGCATACCACCCACAGACCAATGACTAAGCCAAGTTGGCCAATAGGGAGATCAAAAATATCTTAGAGAAAATGGTTAACCCGAATATGAAAGATTGATCATTTGGATTGACTGATGCCCTATGGGCTTACTGCACTGCCTATAAGACTATCTTAGGTATGTCCCCCCACTGGCTCGTCTATGGCAAGGCTTGCCATTTGCCAGTTGAGATGGAACACAAGACCTATTGGGCCATAAACACTTTGAACTTCAACATGAGAATGGTTGGAGAGAATAGGAAGCTAGAAATGAATGAATTGGAATAGATTCAAAGAGATGCGTATGAGAGCTCCAAAATTTCAAAAGAGTGGGCTAAGATCATTCATGGCAAATCCATTGTGAGGAAGTCATTTGAGCCCGGTCAAAAATTGCTCTGATACAACTCTCGTCTCTTAATTTTTCAAGGCAAATTCAGATCTCATTGGGAGGACCCCTATCTTGTCAAGGTGGCCTACTCCAATGGAGCCGTTGAAGTCACAAACCCCGAGGATGGCAGGACATTCAAGGTCAATGGCCAAAGACTCAAGCCATTCTTTGAGGGTTTTGAAGGACAAGGAGTGGAGGAGAATTTGATGTATTCGGTTTACCCGGACTTGTTGGAGGAATAACTGTTCTTGTGCTTTCTAGTGTGCAATCATTTTTATTTATTTTAACTGTTCATGTTACTTATTTTATCTTTTTGTATAGTGTTGTTTTTCTTAGATGCAGATATTGGTATTTTGTCAAGCTCAAGTGCAAGATGCTCTCTAACCCTACTCATCTTTTTACAGTCCTTCATTGCATATCATATCTTTTTTGTTGCATTGAGAACAATGCATAAATCAAGTTG
This sequence comes from Ilex paraguariensis, assembly GCA_963454935.2. Classification (NCBI taxonomy): domain Eukaryota; kingdom Viridiplantae; phylum Streptophyta; class Magnoliopsida; order Aquifoliales; family Aquifoliaceae; genus Ilex; species Ilex paraguariensis. The sequence continues at coordinate 174,646 of CAUOFW020003835.1, forward strand.
GGGGGTGAGGTGCACCATTTTCATGATACACCAATGTTTGTGGAAAGTTTTTGTTGATAATACAAATTTTTGTGGTGAAAAATTCACCTTTTGCATAGCATACAGATTTTTGTGCACATTAGTGCAAGTTATGTGAAACATTTGAAAATTTTTGTAAAAATATGTATTTTTTGACCTATTTTCCTTATTAAGAATGCTTTAGGCTGTTGATATGTTGATCTTTGTGTTGAATTTTGAATATATGAGCACATTATAGAAATTCATTCTATTCTTGAGTATCACATATGTGTTTGTTTTTGAACTCACCAATATGTACACCTTGAATGTGTAATTCATCAATTTATGGATTGAGTTCACATTTCAGTGCTTGACATGAATAGCAGACATGAGTAAGAACCCATGAGAGCTTTAGTGCCAATCCTTGTTGGAGGAAACTTACAAATTTGAGCTTTAGTGCCAATTGTGGTTCATATGTGTGGTTCAGTTTTTGGTAGGTCAGATGTCTTAGAAAGGTCATTGAAATGTTTTAGAGTTGAGGAGAGTTGGAGTGGACGTGAATTTTTGAACAAAGGAATGGTTTTCTAGCAAAGGCAAAACCTTCTAGAAGGTTTTGCCTATTGGAATTTTTGCCTCAAGCAGTAAGCAAAACCTTCCAGAAGGTTTTGATCGACCTACTGGAAGATTTTTGCCCAGAAACCTAACAATGAGGGTTTTAAGTTCGAAATTTTGGGAAAACCTTTCACATTTCCCATCAATCTCAAGCTCCCAAGCTCTCTCCTCTCTTCCTACTCTCTTCTAATCTTCAAAACACCTCACCCAACCTTAATTTTCTCACTTTTCTCTCGATTAGGGTTTGTTTGAAGTTGTTCTAGCTGAAAATATTGGGTGTTCTCCACAAACCCTAGGTCCTCATTTTCCCCCAATTTCTCAAGACCTGTTTGATTTTTTTTAATCCTTTAATCCCTTTGCTATGGCTTGATTGGGAAAGTCCTCTCTTGACATGGTTGAGCCCTTCGAATGGGCTATGATGTGGATTGTGATCGTTTTGGGTCTTGGGGCATTGTTGTCACTCATGGCCCGTACCAAGATGATTGGCCCCGGGTCTCCACCACCCATAGACTCTAGCTCCCAGAAGAGGGGGGGGGGAGGGCCCTAGTAGCCAAGAAAGAGAGGAGAGGGGGACAAAGGCGAGGCATGATGCCTGGAGACAGAGGATTGAGGAAAAGGGTGTAACATGCGAGAGATACATGGATAGGGTTTCTGTTGAACCTACTAATGAGGTTGTGAGAATAATTGAGGCTCGGGGTTTGACTTTGTGGTTTCAAGAGGTGAAGAGGTATAATTTGGGAATGTGTAGGGAATTTTATCAAAAGTTATCAGTGTTTGGTGATGACGGGGGAAGGCTAAGGACGAATGTGTGGGGGAAGACCTTTGAGGTGGCCCCCAACACAATTACTATGGTGATGAGGTATGAGAGGCCTCCCTCGACTACCCCGGTCTACCCACACAATGTTGATGGGGGTAGGACACTCAGTGACTACGTGGCTCTCACCTATGAGGACCTACCACGTTTAAGGGGACGACATTGGTTGGGGCCTTAAGCACTCGTAAGGGGTAATGAATAAAGTACTTCATTACAATTTGATGCCTTAGGGTTCGGAGAAAAACCTGAACATTAAGAAGTTGGCTCTCCTCCATACATTTATGGCAGGGGTGGCAATAGATGTGGCCTATTTGATTTGGGAGGAGATGCGGGAGTTTGCCCAGGCCACAAAGCTAAAGGCAAATCTCCCCTTTGGTAGCCTCGTCACCAAGTTGTGGGATCATGCCAAGGTGAAGTACTACACACACAACATTCTCCTTCCCCTAGAGACTGGAGCCATTGGGAGGTCTAGTAGCAACCAGAGGGCTACCAGGATTAGAGGAGAGAGACCCAGGGCTTGGGGCCAGAGCCATCTTCTACAAGCCCATCAGCACCTCCCGCACTGCACCTTCCCCTGCCCCTGCCCCTGCCTGTACCATGTCACAGCGTATAGATGTTTTGGAGTCTACTATACATGCGTTATCGATCATGGTTACGAGGCTGTTCCAGCACACATTCTCGAGTGAGCCTATCCCCGGTGGACCTCCACCGCTCCCAACTAGTCTCTCGACTTCAGCTCCTATGCCCTTCATGACTGTTGAGGTGGACGACGACGACACCGTCGAGGAGTTTGAGTCTGAGATCGAGGAGGAGGATGCTTTCGACGAAGAGGACGATTAGGAGGATTTTTGTACTTTGTTTCTTTTGATTTTTGGATGTACATAACTAGGGTTACTTTTGTCAGCCAGTTGAAGTATCTTTAGGTTTTGGACGTGTTGTTTTGGAACTTGAACCCTTTGTAAAGAACTTTTGGAAATGATAAATGAAATACCACAGTTGTTTTATTTTATCATTGCCCAAAGCTATTTATTTAATTGCAATACGATTTTTGGATTTTGATTGGTTGAATATTTATGTGTATGAATGGATCTTAGATTAGTTTATAGCTTGTGGTTTAAAATAAATGTTTGCTAGGGACTAGCAAAGCTCAAGTTGGGGGGTGTGATTGGCACAAAAACATGACATATATTGTATGCTAATATGCCCTTTTATACTTGCTTTTTTTTGTGAATTTGGGTAGAAATGCATTTAATCTTCATTTTAATGGAATTTTGTGTATATGTAGGTGAAAAGATGTAAAAGGCTTGAGTTAAGCCCCCATTGAAGTGTTTAAAGTCAATGAAGAGGAGGGGATAGGTTAAAGGAAGATTTGAAGGGTGAAGAAACCAAGAAAAATGCAAGTTGAATGAAAACCTTTTGGAAGGTTTTGCATTGGTTTGCCTAATCACTGCCAAAACCTTCCAGAAGGTTTTGTCTATTGGAATGAACCTTCCAGAAGGATTTTTCTATTGGAATGAACCTTCCGAAAAATTTTCCTTATTGGTTTCCTCATTTAACTATTCCTGTACAAACTTTCTAGAAGGTTTGTGTCAACCTTCTGGAAGGTTTTGCCCCAATTGTTTAGACAGCTTACAACTCAAGCTCTGCCATTTGAGGGTCCTACCTACACTTTTCCAACTTGTCCCTTGACATCCCTTACAGATCTACAAGCCTCCCCTCACCTCTACTTGGACTTTGAAGGTTGAGCATTAATGAGGAGGAGAGAGAAGAGCATGACAAGAGAGGGGAAGGCTATGCTTGTCCTAGCCTGCAACAAGGCATCCAATTCGCCTCCTATGGATGGGAGGTCAGCCATACAGGATATGGGGAGCTCCATGGCCGTTTTTTATGATTCATTACACATTATGGAGATATATTGCATTGTAGATAGATAAGCTCGAAGGGAAGAAGACATAGTTTAGAGAGAGAAAACTTAGATTTTCACATTTCTTCCATCCATTTCACTTATAATCTCTTGTAAGATGTTTTTAAGCTTCCTTATTGTCTTTAATGTCATTTATTTCCAGTACATTTCAAGTTTAGTTGAATATCTTAACTTTTACCATTAATGTATTTAAGTTTTCATCCCAAAAGCTCTTCAAATGGGTATTGAATGCACTTTCTTGTAATTTATATTTCTTTGCATCAATTTCATGTCCAATCTTCATTTCTTTACAATGTCTTTTCATTTCATTTCCGTTCCTACTTTAAAAATGAGTGGCTAAGCTCTAAGTTGGCTAATCCAAGGGAGAACTCCTTTTGGGTATGCTATTTGAACTTGTTTTCTTTCCTCTTCATAGTATACGTTAGTTCGGTTTGACTGGGTTGAGTGTGGACGTAGTTGTGAGTCTTTGATATCTCGTAGACTTGTCACAGGGGATGCTTGAATCCTCACCTCTATTTTAGTTCTTCGCTTCCCACAAATCAATCGAACATCTAGACATTATTGGAGGAAAGCCTTGAGTTGATTTGGCATTCTCATTGGAATGACCTCTTCGGATTAGCCAACACTTGTTCCATTTCATTTTCTATCACAAACACAAAATCACCAAACTAAAACTTCAAAGATTTTTACTTTTTTTTCCTTTTTCACCAAAATCACCTTTAAAATGATTCACCTCCTTCCCTGATGAGATGACTTTGGAATATGATTTTCAAGTAAAACATGACACTCGAAAGTCTCCCTGCGCTTAGGGACACGACATTTGAAAGTCTCCCTGCGCTTGGGGAGCACTTTTGTTCACACACACACACACACATTTCACACACCCATTTTTCCCATTCCTTGCATCAAACCCAAGTGAGAGTGACACTCACCCATATATATATGCTATATACACATTTGAGGGTGATGTGCAGAAATTGGGGACACACGGAAAGAACATCGGGCAATGGCCTAGCTGAGGATGGCTCTAGTCCTGAGGTACTAGCCCTTTCACACGCAGTCCTCGCTGCCTTCTTACTACTACTTGACTTCCTGATGGCATTAGTCTCAGGGGGTATCACATTGATGAACACATAATATTGCATATTTGAAGGCCTCATTACATGTATTTTAACTCAAATTTTGCATTTAAGTACTTAGAGTTAGCCAAAGTTGTCAATAGTGTTGAATTTTCAATGTTGCAGGTAATTATAACATAAATGATGGATTTTAGAACCTTGCAACTATGTGTGAATGTGTGGTGAAGAGATGAACACATTACATGAGGATTTGGAGGCTTAAAAGTGAAAGAAATCAACCAGGCATTAGTGTTTGGTAACATAGGCATTAACACCCATACCATTTTGTAGTAGTACCTCAGGTTTTCTCCTTTTTGACCATGATCTGCTTCGAATTTGAAAAAGTGCAAAACATGAAAGTTGTAGATTAGGATGTCTTCTGTGGATCAAAAGTTATGATGATTTATGAAAACTGGTCCACAGTAGAAAGAGTATCGGTACGCAGTACCGGTACGGTTCTACCTCTGGAGTTAGGGGTACCGGTACACAGTACCGGTACTGTCTGCTGCACAGCTCAAAACATCTGCAAACCATGATCCACTTGCTTGGGAGTCCCACCATTGATTCTCCCACTTGTCCCCTGACATCCCTTACACATTTACTTGAAGGTAATGACATTAATGGGGATGGGAGAGAAGGGGGCAGCCAAGAGAGTTGCAGGCTAGGCTTGTCTNGAAACTTCAAAGATTTTTACTTTTTTTTTTCCTTTTTCACCAAAATCACCTTTAAAATGATTCACCTCCTTCCCTGATGNAAAACTTCAAAGATTTTTACTTTTTTTTCCTTTTTCACCAAAATCACCTTTAAAATGATTCACCTCCTTCCCTGATGAGATGACTTTGGAATATGATTTTCAAGTAAAACATGACACTCGAAAGTCTCCCTGCGCTTAGGGACACGACATTTGAAAGTCTCCCTGCGCTTGGGGAGCACTTTTGTTCACACACACACACACATTTCACACACCCATTTTTCCCATTCCTTGCATCAAACCCAAGTGAGAGTGACACTCACCCATATATATATGCTATATACACATTTGAGGGTGATGTGCAGAAATTGGGGACACACGGAAAGAACATCGGGCAATGGCCTAGCTGAGGATGGCTCTAGTCCTGAGGTACTAGCCCTTTCACACGCAGTCCTCGCTGCCTTCTTACTACTACTTGACTTCCTGATGGCATTAGTCTCAGGGGGTATCACATTGATGAACACATAATATTGCATATTTGAAGGCCTCATTACATGTATTTTAACTCAAATTTTGCATTTAAGTACTTAGAGTTAGCCAAAGTTGTCAATAGTGTTGAATTTTCAATGTTGCAGGTAATTATAACATAAATGATGGATTTTAGAACCTTGCAACTATGTGTGAATGTGTGGTGAAGAGATGAACACATTACATGAGGATTTGGAGGCTTAAAAGTGAAAGAAATCAACCAGGCATTAGTGTTTGGTAACATAGGCATTAACACCCATACCATTTTGTAGTAGTACCTCAGGTTTTCTCCTTTTTGACCATGATCTGCTTCGAATTTGAAAAAGTGCAAAACATGAAAGTTGTAGATTAGGATGTCTTCTGTGGATCAAAAGTTATGATGATTTATGAAAACTAGTCCACAGTAGAAAGAGTATCGGTACGCAGTACCGGTACGGTTCTACCTCTGGAGTTAGGGGTACCGGTACACAGTACCGGTACTGTCTGCTGCACAGCTCAAAACATCTGCAAACCATGATCCACTTGCTTGGGAGTCCCACCATTGATTCTCCCACTTGTCCCCTGACATCCCTTACACATTTACTTGAAGGTAATGACATTAATGGGGATGGGAGAGAAGGGGGCAGCCAAGAGAGTTGCAGGCTAGGCTTGTCTTAGTCTGTGCAATGCATCAACTTAGCCTCCTATGGATGGGAGGCTTATCACACACTTAGGGGGACCCTCATGGACGAAAATGCANGAAAGTCTCCCTGCGCTTAGGGACACGACATTTGAAAGTCTCCCTGCGCTTGGGGAGCACTTTTGTTCACACACACACACACATTTCACACACCCATTTTTCCCATTCCTTGCATCAAACCCAAGTGAGAGTGACACTCACCCATATATATATGCTATATACACATTTGAGGGTGATGTGCAGAAATTGGGGACACACGGAAAGAACATCGGGCAATGGCCTAGCTGAGGATGGCTCTAGTCCTGAGGTACTAGCCCTTTCACACGCAGTCCTCGCTGCCTTCTTACTACTACTTGACTTCCTGATGGCATTAGTCTCAGGGGGTATCACATTGATGAACACATAATATTGCATATTTGAAGGCCTCATTACATGTATTTTAACTCAAATTTTGCATTTAAGTACTTAGAGTTAGCCAAAGTTGTCAATAGTGTTGAATTTTCAATGTTGCAGGTAATTATAACATAAATGATGGATTTTAGAACCTTGCAACTATGTGTGAATGTGTGGTGAAGAGATGAACACATTACATGAGGATTTGGAGGCTTAAAAGTGAAAGAAATCAACCAGGCATTAGTGTTTGGTAACATAGGCATTAACACCCATACCATTTTGTAGTAGTACCTCAGGTTTTCTCCTTTTTGACCATGATCTGCTTCGAATTTGAAAAAGTGCAAAACATGAAAGTTGTAGATTAGGATGTCTTCTGTGGATCAAAAGTTATGATGATTTATGAAAACTGGTCCACAGTAGAAAGAGTATCGGTACGCAGTACCGGTACGGTTCTACCTCTGGAGTTAGGGGTACCGGTACACAGTACCGGTACTGTCTGCTGCACAGCTCAAAACATCTGCAAACCATGATCCACTTGCTTGGGAGTCCCACCATTGATTCTCCCACTTGTCCCCTGACATCCCTTACACATTTACTTGAAGGTAATGACATTAATGGGGATGGGAGAGAAGGGGGCAGCCAAGAGAGTTGCAGGCTAGGCTTGTCTTAGTCTGTGCAATGCATCAACTTAGCCTCCTATGGATGGGAGGCTTATCACACACTTAGGGGGACCCTCATGGACGAAAATGCAGAGCTCTCATACTCCATATACTCAACATTTACCAAGCATTGAGGTGTGGCTACCTAAGCATTTTCTTTTCCATTACAGTTGTAGTAAGCTTTCAATTTCTTGTAATCCTTAACTCTTGCACTTTAATCTCATTCATTTGAAGTTTATTGCAAGTTTAGTTACATGTTCTTGAATCTACCATTGTTATATTAAGTTTTTCTTCATTTTAACTTTTAAAATGGGTATTGAATATTTTTCTTCATAGTTTAAGATTTCCAGCATTAAGTTAAGTTTCATGCTTCATTTCCTCATTATGTCTCTTTACATTATGCATGTTTTTCCTTTATTTATGAATAGCTAGATTTTAAGTTGGCTAATCCAAGGGAGACCTCCTCTTGGGCATGCCATTCCAACTCATGTTCTTTCCTCCTCTCGATGTACGATGGTTCAGTTTGACTGGGTTGGGGTGAGGACATGGTTGTGAATTCTTGATACACCCTAGGCCTGGTCACGGTGTATGCTTAAATCCTCACCTCCATTTTAGTCCCGAGCTTCCTAGGTATTTCCATTAGAATGAACCCTTAGGATTAGCCAACACTTATTTTCTTGCATTTTTTGTAAAATCCGGTAAATTTAAACTTTTGAAAACAAGGGCAAAACAATAATTTTGTCGCTACAGTACGGGTCGAAAACTTGAAATTTTTTGAAACTCGGATGATGAAACGGATTTCATTGTTGGATTCGTCTCACAAAATTTAGTTACCCTGTCAAATTTCATTGAATTTTGAGATAGTCGATTTTTTCACGTTTTTCGAGGCGATTGAGTCTCGGGTGACCAAAAAAAATGAGATTTTGGAAAAAATTTTAAAAGTTGGAAATAATTTGAGGCAAGTTAAAATAAAAATATTTTGAACTTAAACTAGGATGAAATTTAATCGTTTCAGGATGAAAATGGATTCGAAAAAAAGAGGCCGTTTGGCGCATTCTAGGCCAAACATTCTAAAAGTATAAATAGGGTGAAATATCTGAAAAATCAGGTATTTCCTACCCATTTGCTGGCTGGTTTCAGGCGTTGGAGGAAGAGAAGAGAGAAAGAGAGTTTTCAAGTTTTCTTCCGCCGATTCTCGAAATTCTGTCGGTCAAAATTCGTCGGGCCAAGAATTAAAGTCGATCTACGCGACGAGAGCTACGCATGGGTACCAAAAACAACGATTTTCACCAAAGATTCAAAGGCAAATTTTTGAAAAATCAAGAACTTGGGGCTTGTTTTGGTGTTTTTGAAGTCTCTACACTTCAAAGAGGTAGGGGTTTTCCTACCTTGGTTCATTTCCTACCTATAGTGTATGTGAAATGTGTAGGTTATTAAAGAGTATATATATATCACTCACCTATGCATGTGAAAATAGATAAAATGGAAATGAAAAAGGGTGTAGAAATGGCTTAAGTCAATTTCTAGTTGTATGTGATATGTGGGAATCACTTGTGAAATCTCTTGAAAATTGAATGTCTTAGTAGCATGAGCTATGTATAACATGTGTGTTGTGAATTGTGATTAAATAGCAAATGTTATTTTATACGTTGAGGAAGTAGGTGTAGAATGGGTTTGATTCAAGTCCTACTTTGTTTTGCTATGTGGAAGTACTTGTGTAATTTCTTGGATGGAAGATATGTGTGCTTTAATATGTAGAAAAGTGAGTGTGTTTAACTCATACATCAGTGTGTGTGTGTGTGTGTTTGTTTGTTCTTGCTTGTTGGAAACCTAAAGTGAGGGAGATTAAAAGAGAAGGAAGAAAAACCAAGTTTTAGCTCACATTTGATTTGTGGAAGCTATTAGTGTAAACTCTTGGAAAATTGGATTTACATGGATTGTTTTGTGTATTTTAAAATTTTCCTACCATAGTTGGTTGGATGGAAAAATGGTAGGCATATGGAACTATGTAATTCACTTGTCTATGGTTATGGAGTTGGTGTAGAAAAGATATAATCAATTTCTAGTTTGAAATTGATGGTTTAGTTAAAAAGGGGTATTGAGGATGGGTGGCATGAATTGAGATAAATTATCTTGTTGAATGCACCATTTGTGTATGTTAAGTGTGGGAAAAGGGTGCCTGAATGTGCTAAATAAATCTTGTAAGAAAGGATTTGCAGTGGATATAAAAATTGGGTGAAGAAAAGCCGGTACACTTTTCTGCTCCGGACCAGTTGTTGTAGAATCGTCATAACGTTTGATCCAACCGTTGGATTGAGCTGAAATTTTGATACAGTATAGAAGACATCTAGAGCTACAACTTTAGTGTTTTGAACGTTTCCAGATTCGGAGTGGATCATGGTCACAATAGAGAAAAACAGAGGTACTTCCACCAGAGGGAGCTAGTGCTGGTACCTTTGTTACCAAACACCAATACCTCTTTGATGTCTTAACTTCTAAGCCTCCAAATCCTCATGTAATGTGGCCATACCTTCACCACACATCCAAGATAGTTTCAAGGTTCTAAAATACTTGATTTATGCTATAGATACTTGCAACATCCAAATATCAACATTATTCATAATTTTGGCTCACTCTAAGTATTTACATGCAAAAGTTTAGTTAAAATGCATGTAATGAGGTCTTCAAATATGCAATATTTTGCACTCATCACTATGTGTTCTTTGGTTTTAAATGAGATATATTGGGGTATATTGGATTAAATTAGTAAAGGAACACGGGTTACACGTGCAAGTTAAAATCCCGGACAAAGGGATAATAATGATGTGATATTGGTTAGTGCGACATTCATGGATCTTTCCGTGGATTGACGGAGGGGTTAATGGTAGAAGTCACTTATTATGATTTCTTGAGTTATACGATGAATGCGAGTGAATTATGTGATAATATAATTGGTGCCATGAAGGTGTTTAATAAAATGCCTTGAGTTAATGAAGTTATTGTTTAATGAAATAACATGCTTGAAAAATGTGGTAAAACGAAATTACATGCTTTTGATGTGATTTACAATTGTAATGTTATGTTGATGTATGCTTAACGATATGTTAGCATTATGATGATCATGAAATTTATATGTTTGGATATAATTGATCATGGGATATGTTGAAATTGTTTATATGACATTCATTACATATTGAACATGACAGTAGTTTAAAATGATGCATAACATTGCATATGCATGGGATAAACACATCTATAACCATGAGCATGGGTGTGTGGTTGAATAGTTGGTAAATCATCATCCTTGGTGGTTGGTGGTGGGTTCGGGAAAGTAGGATAGAACATCCTATTGAGTCGCACGGTTACATGCATAAGAAAACTTGTGTTGGGTATAGCAAGTAGGGCTAGACACTGCCTCGGGTGAAAAACCCGGCCACTTGGTTCATACACTTACCGGCGGTGAAATTCCAGAAAAGTGTAACAGCGTACGGAGCCAGAGGTGCAATTCCTGAATCCGATACCCAATAAAGGCACATGATTTTAATATATAAATTATTCATTTGATGGCAAATATCCAAGAATGAATTGGTTTTTTGACATATGGTTGATTTCAAAATGATCTTTGGATGTGTTTTTATCAAAGACGTTTGTTTTACACATATGCGTCGCATTGTGTTCTGGGGGTCGGTGTGGGCTCGGGATAACATGCATGAGTGAGTTTCGTTTCATTACTTGGCATGACATCATGAGATTCTATCTTGAATAACATATTCTTATTTGGAATGGAAGAAGTTGTTTGTGGCATGTGCGCATTGCATACGCATTTTAGGTGGGGAGTAGCTTCTGTAGGAGTTTTTTTATTGAGCGTTGGCTCACCCTATACGGGAAACATTTCAGGTGCAGGGTGTGTACCGGTGGAGGANAAAATGATGCATAACATTGCATATGCATGGGATAAACACATCTATAACCATGAGCATGGGTGTGTGGTTGAATAGTTGGTAAATCATCATCCTTGGTGGTTGGTGGTGGGTTCGGGAAAGTAGGATAGAACATCCTATTGAGTCGCACGGTTACATGCATAAGAAAACTTGTGTTGGGTATAGCAAGTAGGGCTAGACACTGCCTCGGGNTGGGGCCTCAATGGTGAAGAGGGGCCAACATGTGACCTTTAACCATGACTGTTTTGTAGACTTTTGTTCAAACTATGTATTGGCATGTAATATTTGTAAAGGAATTATAATTTTGAACGGGTATTAACTATGTTTAATGCATAAACTCAAGAGGTGAAAATATGGATAATTGGACCCGGTGTGGTCAATGTTTTCTTATAAATGGACCCGGTGTGGTCAACATTTGTATATGGGAAGTCAGATGGGTCATGTGATGGTACGATGCATAGGTTGTGTTTTGGGTAGAGTTTCCCTGTACAAAGGAGACTGCTCGATTTTGTTCAATTATGAATCCCGGTAAATGGGACACAATGGTGTGATATCGAGTTATACGATATCCACAGGCATTTCGCGGGTTGATAGACGATCAACGGGACCCCCAGTTTTTTTTGGGGTGTCACATTTTCATTAAGAACAAAACTCACCAAAACCAACTACAAGATTTTACGCTTTCCTTTTTCATAAAATTACCTTCACTACACTTGAACTTTCCTTCCCTGAGGAGACGACCTTGGAATACTTTTCCAAGTAAAACACGACAATCAAAACACTCCTTGCGTTTGGGGAGCACTTTTGTTCACAATATTACACACATTTTGTATATCTCATATTCCACCATTCCGTTGTCCCTTTTCCCCCATCATTCCAAGGGAGAGTGACACTCCCCCATTTCTATAAGCCATACACATTGAGGGATGATGTTAAGAGGTTAGGGAATACAACGGAAAACACTAAGCACACATCATGTGCGTAGGACTTGACCTTGCAATAACTGCACATCCTGGTGACAAGATTGGCGAAGGGGAGATTCGCCTTCAGCTTTGCAGCCTGAGCAAACTCCTTCATCTCCTTCCAGATCAGTAAAGTCACATCCATTGCCTTCCCCTTCATAAATGCATGGAGGAGGGCGAGCTTCTCCACATTCGGGTTCTTCTCGGCAATTTGGGCATCAAATTGGAGTATAAGACTTTGTTCATGACCCCGTAGGAGTGCCTGTGGTCAGGTCCTCATAGGTAAGCTGGACATACTCAGAAAAGGTCTTTTTTCCTTCAATATTGTGTAGGTAGATGGGAGTATTATTCTTTGCTTGCGAGCATAATTTCTCACTTTTGTTCTTCTTTCCTCCTTATCCCCGCTACTTGGGCCCTCCACGCTCCTCTTGCGGGAGTTAGTGCCCGCAGGTTAAGGGGACTCCAGATTCGTGCGCTTGGTGCAGGACATCAATATTAACAGTGCCCCCCAAGCCAAAGAATGTGAAAACCCACATCACAACCCACTCAATGGGCTCAAAAGTGTCGAGGGAGGTCTTTCCTAAATGAGCCATAGCAAGAGATTTCAAGGTTTTGAGGAAACCCTAAGAGAATTTGGAATTTGGGGGAAAAATTAGAGACCTAGGGTTTATGAGAACTCCACATTTTTTGGCAAAATCCACTCAATAACCAACCCTAAACAAGAGAAGAGTAAGATTTTAGGGCTTGGGTGAAGTATTTTGAGGTTTGGAAAAGAGTAGAGGGAGAGAAGAGGGCAAGGGAGATTGAAAGATGTGAAGGAATGTGAAGGGTTTCCTGAAAAAATGAACTTAAAACCTCGTTTTTGGCTTTTTGGGCAAAACCTTCCAGAAGGTTTTGCACACTGTTGAGGCAAAAGTTGTCAAGTATGCCTAACCTTCTGGAAGGTTGATACAAACCTTCCGGAAGGTTTTGCCTTTATTGCAAAACCATTCCCGTGCTCCAAATCTCACATCCAACCCAACTTATGTCAACTCCTAGACATTCTAACAACCTCTCTATGACATCTACTCTACCAAAAACTTGAACCATAAATATGAACCACAATTGAGTGATCATGCCCAAAGTCATTTTCGAAATTGCAATATGATTTAAAATTTTGGTGCTTTCAAAATACAAGACATGGATTTCTAAGTTTAACTTCCAAAATGAATACCCAAAATATAAAATATAGATTCAAATGATAAGGGCATTTCTAAATCCTATCAAATATCGAAAGTTGAGCAATATTCCCCCACCCATTAAGCATAGGACTACGAAACACGTTGCTCAAATGCCCGAACTAAGCACACATGAGCATCACCATGGCTTTAAATGCTATTCTAGAGTATGCACCTACACATTCATTTTCAAATTTGTGTGTGTGGAATGAACATGTAATTTAAACATTACTCAACAAAATTCACATTCACTTGGCTATCCAAATTTAGTTTCGATGCAAGTTCACCAAGGGTGTCTCTCAACAATAAATCACACTATGGTTATCCTAGGATGCTCTCGATGTGTATATGTGAGATAGAATCTTTTGCACAAAACAAAGTGTGTTCAAATATAATCCAAGAATGAAGTACATACATATGAATAAAACAACCTTGACATAATCTCATGAAAGGAATGCTAGGGTATTAGCTAGCAAAATTAACCTTTCTTTTTCTTTAAAAGTATGCTATCCCCATGCTTTCTCTAGATCATTTAGGACTTTCAAGGGTTATAATGGGGCCTTGGGGTGATATTGAAGAAAATGAAATGAAGGATATAGGATAACAAAGAGGGTTGTTCCGAGTGTATGACATTTATTTCAAAAAAATCTCCCTTTTTATGGGATTTTTAGTCTACATCATCACTTCACTCTTTATTTCTTTTTCTTCCTTCCCTTAACATTTTCCTTTTTTCGTTTATCATTCTTTTTTCTTTCGCTCCTTTCTCTTGGATTTCTCATTCTTTTTCATTCAACATATGAATTTCAAGTCATTCATCCCTTTATTGGGTTTCCACATCACCATTCATTCTCTTCCATGTTCAATCATAATCATCTCTCAGAACAACCAAGGTGTGGTAACTTTTTATCATTTTGCACCTTCTTGGTTAAATGTGTGGCATGGAAACAAATTTTCTACAAGGCTCAAACATTGCACTAGGGATGATTTCACAAGAATAAGGCTAAGGCTCAAAATAAATCAAGGATAACCTAAGATCATTTCTAGATAGGCATAGGAGAGCATTGTACATATCAAGACAAATTCAATCAACTATCCAAATGCACCTAACAAAAACAAGCATAATGAGATTATTGAACAAATTTAAAATTTGAAAAATTGTTCCTTGAGTAAATGTAAGTTCTCTCAAATAAGGGTTGACACTAAAACTCTCATGGGTTCTTACTCATCTCTACTATTCATGTCAAGCACTAAAATGTGAATCCAATCTGTAATTGCCAAAATTACAAGTTCATGGTGCACTTATGGTTGAGTTCAAAAGAAAACAAGAATGTGATACACTTTGGATAGGATAAAACTCTATAATGTGCTCATGTATTCACAGTTCAAAGCTAAGATCAGAACTATCCATAAACCCANCTTTTTCTTTAAAAGTATGCTATCCCCATGCTTTCTCTAGATCATTTAGGACTTTCAAGGGTTATAATGGGGCCTTGGGGTGATATTGAAGAAAATGAAATGAAGGATATAGGATAACAAAGAGGGTTGTTCCGAGTGTATGACATTTATTTCAAAAAAATCTCCCTTTTTATGGGATTTTTAGTCTACATCATCACTTCACTCTTTATTTCTTTTTCTTCCTTCCCTTAACATTTTCCTTTTTTCGTTTATCATTCTTTTTTCTTTCGCTCCTTTCTCTTGGATTTCTCATTCTTTTTCATTCAACATATGAATTTCAAGTCATTCATCCCTTTATTGGGTTTCCACATCACCATTCATTCTCTTCCATGTTCAATCATAATCATCTCTCAGAACAACCAAGGTGTGGTAACTTTTTATCATTTTGCACCTTCTTGGTTAAATGTGTGGCATGGAAACAAATTTTCTACAAGGCTCAAACATTGCACTAGGGATGATTTCACAAGAATAAGGCTAAGGCTCAAAATAAATCAAGGATAACCTAAGATCATTTCTAGATAGGCATAGGAGAGCATTGTACATATCAAGACAAATTCAATCAACTATCCAAATGCACCTAACAAAAACAAGCATAATGAGATTATTGAACAAATTTAAAATTTGAAAAATTGTTCCTTGAGTAAATGTAAGTTCTCTCAAATAAGGGTTGACACTAAAACTCTCATGGGTTCTTACTCATCTCTACTATTCATGTCAAGCACTAAAATGTGAATCCAATCTGTAATTGCCAAAATTACAAGTTCATGGTGCACTTATGGTTGAGTTCAAAAGAAAACAAGAATGTGATACACTTTGGATAGGATAAAACTCTATAATGTGCTCATGTATTCACAGTTCAAAGCTAAGATCAGAACTATCCATAAACCCACAACACTCTAAATAGGGGAATACAAGTCAACATTCAGATATTTTTCATAAAACTTTTCAAATTTTTTGCATATTTCTCAACTATTCTTAAACAAAAGTCTGTAGATAATGTGAACGGTGAATTTCACCACAAAATTGGTATTATCAACAAAAATTTGGTGTATCATGGTGCACCTAACCTCCCAANGAACACTCTAAATAGGCGAATACAAGTCAACATTCAGATATTTTTCATAAAACTTTTTAAATTTTTTGCATATTTCTCAACTATTCTTAAACAAAAGTCTGTAGATAATGTGAACGGTGAATTTCACCACAAAATTGGTATTATCAACAAAAATTTGGTGTATCATGGTGCACCTAACCTCCCAACTTGATTCATGCATTGTCCTCAATGCAACAAAAAAGATATGCTATGCAATGAAGGACTGTAAAAAGATGAGTAGGGTTTAGAGAACACCTTGCATGGAGCTTTGGCAAAAACACCAATATCTGCACTAAGAAATAAAACACTATATGCAAAGATAAAGAAAGTAAAAAAAATAACTAGGAAAGTAAATGATAAAAGAAAGTGACTGTACACTAAAAACTTATATGAATAGTTATTCCTCCAAAAGATTCGGGTAGACTGGATCCACCAATTCTTCCTCCACCCTTTG
This sequence comes from Ilex paraguariensis, assembly GCA_963454935.2. Classification (NCBI taxonomy): domain Eukaryota; kingdom Viridiplantae; phylum Streptophyta; class Magnoliopsida; order Aquifoliales; family Aquifoliaceae; genus Ilex; species Ilex paraguariensis. The sequence goes on from CAUOFW020003835.1 coordinate 191,183, forward strand.
ACCTTCAAAACCCTCGAAGAATGGCAAGTCTTTGGCCATTAACCTTGAATGTCTTGCCATCCTCGGGGCGGATGATTTCAATGGCTCTATTGGGGTAGGCCACCTTGATAAGATAGAGGTCATCCCAACGGGTTCATAGTTTTCCATGAAAGATAGAGAGTCAAGAATTGTAAAAGAGCACTTTCTGTCTGGGCTCAAATGATTTCCTTAAATTGGATTTGTCATGAAAAATCTTAGCCATTTCTTTTGAAATTTTTGAGCTCTCATCTGCATCTCTACGGATCTCCTCTAATTCATTCATCTCCAACTTCCTATTCTCTCTGGCCATTCTCAAGTTGAAGTTTAAGGTCTTGATTGCCCAATAGGCCTTGTACTCCATTTCAACCGGCAAATGGCAAGCCTTGCCATAGACGAGCCTGCAGGGTGACATGCTTGGAATGGTCTTTTGAGCAGTGCGGTGAGCCCATAGGGCATCAAACAACCTAAGTTACCAATCCTTCCTATTAGGGTTCACCATTTTCTCTAGGATGTTCTTGATCTCCCTATTGGCCAACTTGGCTTGGCCATTGGTTTGTGGATGATAAGTAGTGGACAACTTGTGTGTAATGCCATACTTATGCATTAAAGATGCAAATGACCTATTACATAAATGAGAACCATTGTCGCTTATCATTGCACAAGACATCCTAAACCTCGAAAAGATGTTCTCTTTCAAAAACTTGACCACGACACAGTGGTCAGTGGTGGTTAGGATAGCCTCCACCCACTTGAACACGTAGTCCACTACCAGTAATATATATAGGTAACCAAAAGACATGGGAAGGGACCTATAAAGTCGATGCCCCAATAGTTAAATATCTCGATAACAAGTACAGGGGAGAGGGGCAACATGTTCCTTCGGGTCACACTTCCCAAACATTGGCACTTGTCGCATTCTTTACAGAAAGAAACACATTCTTTAATTAATGAGAGCTAACAAAAACCTAATTGTAAAACTTTTGCCAAAATCATTTTGGAAGATAAGTGTCCACCGCATGCTTCGAAATGGCAAAATGCAAGGACGTCTTGCTGTTCAATCTCAGGTATGCATCTCCTCATGATTTGGTCAGGGTAGTACTTGAAGAAGTATGGGTTTTCAAAGTAAAAGGACTTCACAACCGCCATAAATCTCCATATATTCTCCGGGTTCTAGTGTGGTGGAATTTGTCCTGTAGCAAGATAGTTGCAATTGTCAGCATACCAAGGACAAACATAATGAATGGAAAACAAATGCTCGTTAGGAAAAGAGTTTGGGATAGTTATATGCTCATCGGCATTTTGAACCACAAGTCGGGATAAATGGTCCGCCACCACATTCTCGACTCCCTTTTTTTCTTTGATTGTCAAGTTGAATTCTTGTAGAAGGAGTATCCATTCAACGAGTCTCAGTTTTACATCCTACATAGACAAAAGATACTTCAAAGAAGAGTGATTATTGTAAACTACAATAGGTGAACCAATGATGTAAGACAGAAATTTATCCAATGCAAATACTACGGCTAACAACTCTTTTTCAGTGGTAGTGTAATTCATTTGTGCCTCATTAAGAGTTTTGCTAGCATAGTATATAATGTAAGGTCTCTTATCTTCTCTTTGACCGAGCACAACGCCGACTGCGTCATCACTTGTGTCGCACATAAGCTCAAATAGTAAGTCCCACTTGGTGGTCGCATAATTGGAGGTGTAGTGACCATGCTTTTCAGTTTTTTAAATGATGACTCACAACCATCCGACCACACAAATGGGACATCCTTGGAAAGCAAATTGGTCAAGGGTTGAGCCAATGTACTAAAGTCCTTTATAAAACGATGATAAAAACCAGCATGGCTAAGAAACGACCTGATGTCTTTGATGACCTTTGGTATGGGGAAATTGCATTAACCTTGGATTTGTTGACTTCAATCCCCTTTGTTGAAACGATGTGCCCGAGCACTATTTCTTGTGTCACCATAAAGTGGCGCTTCTCCAAGTTAAAGACCAAATTCTTCTCCTCGCATCTCTCTAGGTTCTCCACCAAACAACCCTCAAAGGAGTCTCCAAATACGGAGAAGTCATCCATGAAGACTTCCACGATCTTTTCCATCATATCACTGAAAATTTCTATCACACATCTTTGAAAGTCCCTGGGGCATTACACAACCCAAATGGCATGCATTGGTAGGCAAAGGTACCAAAGGGGCAAGTGAAGGTGGTCTTCCCTTGTTCCTCCAATGTGATCTCAATTTGATTGTAGCCGGAGTATCCATCCAAGAAACAATAGAACAAGTGTCTGGCTACTCTTTCTAATACTTGGTCAAGGAATGGTAAAGGTAAGTGATCAATTCTCGTGTAAGAGTTGAGCTTTTGATAGTCAATACACACTATCCATCCAGTGAGTAGTCTTATCAGAATCAACTCATTGTTCTCAATTGCAACCATGGTGACCCCCAATTTATTTGGTACCACTTGGTGGGACTAACCCATTTACTATTGGTGATCTAAAAGATAATGCCCACATCAAGTAGTTTGAGTATCTCATCCCTCACCACATCCTTCATGATCGAATTCAATCTTCTTTGTGGTTGTCGGGACGACTTGGAGTCTTTTTCTAGATAGATGCGGTGTGTCCAAATGAGGGGGCTTATTCCCTTGAAGTCGGTAATTATCCAACCAATTGCCCCTTGTGCCTACTCAACACTCTCAAGAGATCAACTTCTTGCTTCAATTCCAATGAAGAACTTATTATCACCGGGAAAGTATTGTGCTCACCCAGGAATGAATATTTGAGGTTTGATGGCAAAGGCTTCAACTCCAAGTTCGGAGTTTGTACAATGGATGGAAAAATTATTTTCCCTTGATGTGGAAGCTTCTCAAATGTAGGGGTCCATTTTTCTACCCCTTGTAAACTTTCTGGCTCCTCTTGATCAACAATCTCATCCTCCCCCAACTTCAACATGCTCAATAGTTCCAAGTGATCCTCCACCAAGGTATCAATCCTACTGATATCATGCACTTCCTCATCATCTCCCGGTTGTTTGCACATATTGAAAACATTGAGGTCTATTGTCATATTCTTGAAAATAAGCTTCATGAGTCCATTTTTGTAATTAATCACGACATTAGAAGTAGCAAGGAACTACCTCGAATGACAAGAATTTGTGAGCTAGGGTTAGCAACTAGATGGGTTTCAAGTAAAATAAAATCAACAGGAAAATAAAAATTATCAACTTGAACTAAGACATCCTCAACTACTCCCCTCGATGTTCAAATTCTTCGGTCTGCCAATTGAAGAGTGATTAGAGTTGGTTTTAACTCTTCAAGTTGGAGTTGTTGATACACCGAATAGGGTAGGAGTTTGACACTCGCCCCCAAATCAAGAAGTGCTTGCTCCACCTAATAATTTTCTATTGTGATGGCAATGGTAGGGCATCTAGGGTCTTTGAACTTTGGCNGAATTCTTCGGTCTGCCAATTGAAGAGTGATTAGAGTTGGTTTTAACTCTTCAAGTTGGAGTTGTTGATACACCGAATAAGGTAGGAGTTTGACACTCGCCCCCAAATCAAGAAGTGCTTGCTCCACTTAATAATTTTCTATTGTGATGGCAATGGTAGGGCATCTAGGGTCTTTGAACTTTGGCAGTGTGTTTGTCCACAAGATTGTTCAGTGAGGAATGCCTTCTTGTGAACATTCATCTTCCTCTTCACAGTACACAAATCTTTCAAGATCTTGGCACATGAGTGGATTTTCTTTATGGAATCGAGGAGTGGGATGTTGATCTTTACCTGTTTGAACATTTTAATAATGTCTAAATAATTAGCCACCTTTGTGGGTGACTTCAAACAATTGGGAAAAGGGGCCAGAATGGGACATGCATGCACATTTACATCCACAATTTTTTCTTTCTCACTCACCTCACCCCCCAGAGTCACCCTTAGTCTCTTTCTCTTTTGTCAATGTGGCCTTTGGTGAGACTTTTGGCACAATGGTCTAGTCAATTGTTTTTCCACTCCTAAGGGTGGTGACCACCTTGAGTTGCTCACAACTATCTTTGGTGGGCTCAAATGACTCTATTAAGTGTTGACCCCTAGGATTTTCTTGAGGTTGAGCGGGAAATTTCTCCTTCTGTTGTTGGGATGACCCTATCGCATTGGTCAATTTTGTGATTTGAGTTCGAATGTCATTAAAAGTGGTGGCAGTTTGATTTTGGATGAATTGGTGCACTATATCCTCCAAATTTCTCTTATGGGGAGGTTGGTAAGTGGGTGGGGTGGATGGTTCTTGTAGACCAAAACTTTGTGGAGGTAGATTTTGTAAAAACCCTTGTGAAGGAGGGTTTTATGAATATCCTTGTGGATTGGACCGGGTGTATTGGAAGCTAGACAACGGACCTTGGCCATGGTATTAGTTTTGCTTAGGAGGCATGAGATGAACTAGACCCATGAGGAGTGGGATTCTTATTCTTCCAACTAAATTTTGGGTGATTACTCTCCTCACGAAGATTGTGCAGAGAATGATTGCCTACTTTGATTGAAGGCATTGACTTGCTCATGGTACACCTCTTTAAGTGCCAGAACGTTGGGGCATTTCGAGATGGAATGCTCAACACTCTCACAAATACAACAAAACTCCTCGGTCTTGAAAATCTTGGACACCTCATGTCGCCTATTGATCTCAAGACTCTTTACTTTCCGAGATAATTTGGTGATTTTGGAAAGCAAGTCTTCCCTATCCCTTAAATTGTGCATCCCCCCCCACTTGGTTGATTACTTCCTAGAGAAGACCTCGGTACATTGGTGGGATCAGTGATATCCCAAATTTGTGCATTTTGTGCCAATGTACTAAAGTAATCTAGGGCCTCATTGAGATCCTTGTTTAAAAACTCCCCATTGCACATCATGTCTATGAACTGTCAATGGCTTGGTGTAATCCCTTCATAGAAGAAACTCGCCAACTACCATGATTCAAAACCATGATGTGGAATGGATTGTAGCGATTCCTTAGAGCGATCCCAACATTGATAAAATTGCTCATAGGGCTTTTCCAAAAAAATTTGAATTTGCTTTTTAAGAGTGGTGGTTTTGGGCACCAGAAAGAATTTGTTCAAAAAATTAGAAAGCATTTGTGCCCAAGATATTATGGATCGAGGCTTCAAGGAATTTAACCACATTTTGGCTTTGTCTTTAAGGGAAAAGGGAAACAATTTTAAGCAAGCTATGTCTTCCATGGCATGACTGGTGAGGAAGGTTGCAACTATTTCCTCAAACTCCTTAATGTGCAAATAAGGATGCTCTTTTTCAATTTCATGGAATTGAGGAAGTAGTTATAACATTCCCGATTTGACTAGAAAGGCATGAGCTTGGACCGAGAAAAAATGCATGAGGGAGTGGTGCTACGAGTGGGTTGAAGATAATTCTGCATTGACCTCGCCGGAGGATCAATTGGGATATGATTTCCCTCATTCCTAGGAGGGGGAAAATGCATTTGGGGGGTTTGGCATTCCAGGGTTTTGCATTCTCCCACCCCTTGGAACGTTAGCCTCCTCCTCCTCAAAGTTGTCACCAGCATCCTCAATTGTATCTTGGTCAAGATTCATATTGGGTTCTAAGGGTTGTCTAACCAATCTATTTTGGCCATCCCATCCCCACATGCAAAAACAATATCTACAACTGAAATGAAAAATACAAAAAAGTATATATAAGGAGCAACATACCTCAGTCCATGATGAGAATCACGGGACTTACCTTTGTTGTCCGAAAGTCACCTTCTAATTCAACGCTTTGCCTTCCCCTCAAAGATGCCAAAAATGGTTGATCGCTTTGGCCCTAATCTTCGAACATGATTCCGTTAATGTGTATATGGCTTATACAATTAGGTGAGTGTCACTCTCCCTTGGATATCATGCATGAAATGGGGAAAACGTGTGTGGATGAACAAAATGTGTGTGTGTGCAAAAGTGCTCTCCAAGCGAAGAGAGACTTCCGAGTGTCGTGTTTTACTTGGAATGGGTATTCCAAAGTTGTCTCCTCAGGGAAGGAAGGTTGAATCGTGTGAAGGTAATTTTGTAAAAATGGAAAAAGTGTAAAAATCTTGTGAGTTTGTGTTTTGGTGAGTGAAGCTTTTGATTTAAAATGTAATGGAAAAAAGGTTGGCTAATCCGAAGAGGTCATTCCAATGGGAATGCCAAATTAACTTACAACATTCTTCCAATGGTGCCTAGGTGTTCAATTGATTAGTAGGAAGTGAGGGACTAATGTAGTGTAGGCTCAAGCATACCCTCTGACAAGCCTACGGTGTATCAAGAGCTCACAACCACGTCTGCACTCAACTTAGTTAAACCAAACTAGCTTACACTATAAGGAAGAATGAAAAAGAGTTGATTTAGCATATTCAAGAGGAATTGTCCCTTGGATTAGCTAACTTAAAGCTTAGCTACTCATGTTTAATGCAAAGAAATACATAAGATGAAGAGACATTGTGAAGAGATGAAGATTGAAACTTGTTTTAATGCAAGAAAAGTTAAACCACAAAGAAGTGCGTTTAATACCCATTTGAAAAGATTGAGATAAAAAACTTAAATACAAACATGGTAGAATCTAGAATGTGTAACTAAACTAGAAATACACTTGCAATAAATGAGATTAAAGTGCATTGAATGAAGATTACAAGAGTATTCTAGCTTACACCAAGTGAAATGGGTAAAAGAAATGCAAAAATTACAACTTATCTCTCTGAAACTATGTCTTCTTCCTTGAGCTTCTCTTTCTATAATGCTGTAAAAATTGTCAAGAGTCCTCTCATTTTCATCCATGGAGGTCCTATAGCCTGTGTGAGAGGTTTCCCATCAATGTGGGGCTGAGTTGAATGCTTGGACAGGCTAGGACAAGCCTAACCTGCACCCATCTTGCCTCCTTCTTTCTTTCTCCTCCTTTCTCATCCTCTATCTTCCAATGCTGACTTTAGGGTGTAGGGAGACATGTATGTATATAGAATATGTCAGGGGTCTAGTGGGAGGATCATAGGTGGGACCCCCAAGTGGTAGAGCTTGAGTTGCAGGTTGTTTGGCATTTATGGGCAAAACTTTCTAGAAGGTCGACGCAAACCTTCTAGAAGGTTTTGGCAGGAACAAGAGAAAAGGCAGTCCAGTGAGCAAAACCTTTCGAAAGGTCGATGCAAACCTTTCAGAAGGTTTATTCCAGTAGGCAAAACTTTCCGGAAGGTTTTGACAGGGTAGAGGCAGTTCCATGTGCAGACCTTTTGGAAAGTTTTCACCAGAATTGTCTTTTTCTTGATTTCTTCACCTTCCAAGCCTACCTTTAAACCACTCCTCATCTCCATTAACTTTGAACACTATGATGGGGGCTTAACTCACACCATTTCTATCTCTTTACCTACAATCACACAATAACATCATTAATCATTTGCATAATTGCATTTCCTCCCATTTCCAACACAAAAGCAAGCATAAGAGGGTATAAAAACATACAACATAAGAAATATTTTGTGCTAATCAATGCACTTTAATCTTACCGAACTGCATACAAAACTATTTTGGGAATATCTCCTTATTAGCTAGTTTATGGAAAAATATAACACCCCAACCCGAGAAAGAGCTACGATATCATCAACAACAGTCACATATTCGTGCCACTTTTCAACACACATCATTATACATAAATACAAGCACATACATAAAAATTCACCCAAACCTCTTAGATTAAATGGCTTACCATGAGTCCTACTTATTTACAGACTGTGTTATTAATCCTAAAACTATGACATATATATAATTTAAATTTAAAAGACATAAAGACAAGTCCCTTGCAAAGACATCCTAGTCGACCCTCGAGACTCGGTAGTGGACCCCTCACATCCTTATGGTTTCCCTGAATAGTCATGAAGGCCAATAGTGAGAGCAAGGATGCGATCAATAAGCATTAGCACAACAAAAGATAAAAAAACACTTTATTTACTTATTTAGGAACAACCTTAACAATGCATCAGTTACCAATAGTCAAATCACTCTTCACCTCGTAGACGTTGTTTGTATACATCATATAGACTTAACTTGTATATACAACATCGACAAAATATACCACACAAATAATTACTTTCACATAATTAAATTATACCACACAACAATTATCCCTCACGCACACACCCTTGGCCACACAAGGAATTCAAGCCACACAAATATTTATTGTCACTTAGATGACTCAAGCCCCATCAATAATTCTTGTCACTTAGATGGCTCAACCACATAACCAAATCCCATCACGTAGACGCACGTCACTTAGAAAACTCAACCACATAGCTTATTCCTATCACGTAGATGACTTGTATCGAACAATTAATTCCATTCACGTAGATAGATCAAATCACGTAATTATTTTTTTTCTCATTGTATAGACGGATCAATCTCAAAAGTAAATTCACCGCACACACAATCCACTTGACTCGCATCCATATTTTCCATCATGCTGTCAACCCAAGCCATGAAGGCTTACCTTGTCACTTAGACAATTTTTATCACACAATAATATTTTATCGCTAAGTTGTTAAATCTCAACAAAAAATCATACCATAAACATATAAATGAACTTAAATATCTATCAAATAAAGATGTAGGATAATGCACCTTCCTTGAGTAAAAATCTACCTCGATGTCGATTCCTTCTACCGGGTCCTTTAACGAGACGTTCCTTGATGTAGATATTTCTAGCCCTACCACACATATAATTATAATTGCGTTCAAGCATTTTCATGTATCTGTTAATGTCCTCAATACTTAATTTATATGTGCATATTTACCCTCCCTCCAACATAATTTGTATGTTATAAGACTCGAACAATTTCTTTCATAAGCTCAAGTGTCTATCTATTAATACTTTTAGTATTTAAATTATTTCATGTTAATTATGTAAAGAGTTTAACTTCACTATTATAGAGTAATTTCCTGACTAGAAAGAAATCATAATATGCTCTACGAATACTTGATAATTGCCTTAAAATCTCAATTAAAATAATCAACTCGAACTAATTAAAATAATCAACTTGAGGTAGATTATTTTAATTAAAATAATCTATTTGAACTAATTAAAATAATCTATTTGAATTTATTAAAATAATCTACTTGCCTAGAGTATAACAACCTATTCAAACCGGGTAAATTAATGCATGGGACGTCGCATTCATGGGCATTAGGCATGAGTGGAGGCGTGTGTGTATGGTTGTCATCAAACATCGCTCTTGGTAAATGATTTGTGGGCTCGAGATAGTGTAACGCCCCAAAATCTACCTTGGATGACATTACTATCTAAAAATCATTTACATCATGAGAGTAACTAATAAGATCCATAAATAAAGATAATTTCATTCATCATCCATAATATATACAACATCATCCAAAAGAATATGCTAAACCATAGCTATTACATCCAAAAGAATATGCCAAACAATGACAATTACGCCCAAAAGAATATGCCCAAACTATTATCTCGCAGCGGAATAAGGAAAGTATCAACATGAGCATTATCTCAATATGAAAACTCCTAGTGTAGTACATAAAAATAGAAATTCTAGACATCCCCCTCCGGATCCACATGCCCATCCACTTGAGCTTCCCAATTTACCTGCTCGTCAACTCCAAGCTCTTCCTCTAAACCGAAATTTGAAAATAAATATTGTTTGTAGGGGGTAAGCACTAAGCTCTATAGAAAAATCCTCCCAAACTTGGACAAGGTTTTAAAAACATATAAAATAAGCCGGTCTCATTTCACAAATATTATATGTAACTTTTGAAAGAAAACAGTGACAGTTCATCCGATCTCAGTTTAAGTAATATCAATAAAATTAAAAGAAGCGATAAAACCAATTCCCAACAATAAACCATTTTCACAACAACAAACACTATCCACAATTTGTACCATTTCCAACAATGTATATCAAACCACAACTTGTATCTCAGGTATGATGTATGACATCGCATGAATAAATACATTGAGAATATCTTGGCCCACACACACACACCCAATCCTCGTAAGGATATCAAACTTTAGGAAGGACATATACCAATGTATTGGCAGTGACGAATTAAACCCAGGAATAGTATACTAACCCTCATCCTCGGTATCCATGAGCGAATAGTGATTTGGTCCTCATAAGGCACCAACTCCACTACGAGTGGTCAAAAAAATTCAAACCCGCACGGAGTAAGAAACGAATCTACCCACTCTACGATACCAGGCCAATGGCCACCCATGGTCATCCAAACATCCACAAGAGATACAATTTCGAACAAATTTCTCAAATAACAAGCAAATTCAAAATTCTCAAATTTCAAATGTAGTATTACCATAGAACAATTTAAGAAAGCACTAAAGTTTTGAAATGAAGGACAAAGGAAAAATCAAGAGAAAATTTATTTCTCTTGAAAACTAGGGTTCTAAGACAAAAAAACAAAAAAAGATTTAATAGCTATTCCACTATAGCTTCCCTCAAAACATGGGAATCTTTGCAAAACTATCAAGGAGTAAGGATTTTATAGCATATATATATGATTAAGAGTGAAAAGAATACATATATGTAAGCCCTAGTCTCAATGAACAAAAGTGGGAAGAAACCCCTACCTTGAATCAAAAGTTCCAAGCAAAACCCCAAGCTCTAGAGACTTCCTTCCTCCCTTTTCTTTTTTCCTTTATCTTTTCCTAGGGTTCTATGTGCTTTGGGGTGAGAGTGAAGTGAAAGAATGGAAGAGAATGGGATGAAAATGGTGTTTTAAAGCCAGCCCAATCCCAAATTTTACTGTTTATATGGCCAAAAATTACATATTTTTTCTAAAATTATGGTTTTGTCACTAAATATCTCCAATTTGATCTCTTTGACTAGCTTAAGATTTTTAAACATTCTGGATTCATTTTTATTGTTATTTTAACCTAAAAATATTCATTTTTATGATTTTTCTTTATTCTAAAGTATATTTGCACTTGAAACACTAAAATTACTATTTTATTCTTCCGAACCGCTATTAATGAAGGTTTNCGGTTTTGTCACTAAATATCTCCAATTTGATCTCTTTGACTAGCTTAAGATTTTTAAACATTCTGGATTCATTTTTAATGTTATTTTAACCTAAAAATATTCATTTTTATGATTTTTCTTTATTCTAAAGTATATTTACACTTGAAACACTAAAATTACTATTTTATTCTTCCGAACCGCTATTAATGAAGGTTTTAAATTGATTAACCCATCCGAGGTCCAACATACCATCCTTGGTACTCTATTTATTGTCCATTTATAACATTTAAAGGAAAGAATACATAGTCTCAAAGCTTGGCAAAACAGTTTTAAAATTTTTAATTTTTAGAAAGAGTACCGGTATAGTGTACCGGTACTCTATGCTCTCTGAACAGCGTGGTACCGATACACGGTACTGGTACGGTTTGTTCGGATTTGCCTGTTTCACCTATTTTTTATTTTCAATCCATTTCAAACCCTTCCAAAACCAACCCACACTTATACAACATATATTTGTACATCAAACATAGTTGGTACAAGTTCTACTAGAAACGATTTCACATATTTACCCAGGTTTTACAATATTAGTATTTCCAAAAAGAAATGATTATTTACTATATAAAGATAAGAGTGTGGGGGGGGGGGTTTACAGATAGTTTGGCCGATGGTTCGACTGAGTCAGAGGTTTGTATTGAAAATAGGGTCGGGATTAGCAAAAAAGGGCTAGATTGTCCCTCGGGCACAAGACCCGGTGATCAGATACGTGCTCTGTTAGTGTAGAGTCCATAAAGTGTGTTGACGTATACGGAGCCGTTAGTGGAAGTACATTAATGTTGTGTCGGTTGGGTGCTCGTTGGTGTGAGTCCATAAATATCCATTCCAAGAAAGACCCGAGATTTAAAATGGTCATTGGATGTACAACATCTATAACGGGGGCTTGGAATACCCGATTTTAAAAACATGACATTGCATGTGTTATGGGAGCTGGTAAGGGCTTAGGTTGAGTTGCATGTGTGAATCTTATCTCATAATGTGGCATGACATAGATGATTCATCATTGAATTGCATATTCTTGAGTGGATTGATTGTTGCTTGTTGAAATTTGCATGTGAACATTTTATATGCATCTAGGTTGAGAATTAGCCTCTATAGGAGATACCCTACTGAGCGTGACTTACCTTTATAGTGACAACATTTTAAGTGCGGGATATGATCAGGTGGATGGCTCTCAATCAGGCCCTCATGGTTGAAGAAAATTTGAGATGTGACTTTTGAAATATGTTTTGTAAAACCTTTATGTTATTTAGTTTTGGACTTGTGATATTGTAAAGGATTGTAAAGTGAACTCATATGAACTATATTTTTCTTAAAAGTGATGTTATATGAGTTTGGTATGATGTTGAATAAGTTTGGAATGGATTGAAATTAAAAAAGAAAGGAATCATAGGAAAACTGGTAAGACCTACCGGTAGAACGACGAGTTCTTCTACCGGTAGAACTTTTTCAGTAGGCTAAACTTACCAGTAGAACTTCAAGTTTTGCGGTAGAACCTTTTCAGTGAGTTTTTCTACTGGTAGAATGATGATAAACCTGCTAGTAGAACTTTTCTAGAAGGTTTTCCTACCGGTAGAACATGGTCATCTTCTACTGGTAGATTTTCTTGAAATTTCAAAATCAAAGAATGCTTTTGTTATGCTTTCGCGTCTTGGCTTCTGTTGTTCAAATGATATAAATGGACAATAAATGAGAGTAAATTGATGTATATTGGACTTTGGATGGATCATGTGATTGAATGGTATACAGGTTATGCGTTTGGGAGTGCCTGATATAAGGGAGGCTTTGCCTAAACTTTGTGTTGTTGTGATCCTGATAAAGGGGATGTTGTGCTATGATGTTGGGTTATGCGGCATTCACAGGCATTTTTGCGGGTTGACGGGTGGTCAACGGGCAAACAAATGACCCCCGGTTTTAGGCGCATCACATTAGTAGTTACTTGATCATATCCGTTGTAGTATATCCTAACCTCTAAACATCATCCCTCAATGCATATAGTTTATGTATGGAGGGGAGTGTCACTCTCCCTTGGAATGATGTCAAAAGAAAGGGCAACGGAATGGTGGAATGAAATGTGTGTGTGTGTGTGTGTGTGTGTGTGAACAAAAATACTTCCCAAGTGCAAGAAGACTTTTGTGTGTCATGTTTTACTTGGAACCGTATTCCAAGGTTGTCTCCTTAGCGAAGGAGGTGAATCGTGTAGAAGGTACTTTTAGTGATAGAAAAATGTAAAATCTTTTGTTGTTTGAAGTTGATTTGTGATTTGTGTTGTGATGAAATTGAAATGGGAAATAAGTGTCAGCTAATCCAAAGGGTTTACTCCAATGGAAATGTCAAGTCAACTCGAACCCTTCCTCCAATGGTGCATAGATGAACAATTGATTCGTGGGAAGCGAGGGACGAGATGGAAGTGAGGATTCAAGCATAACTTGTGACAAGTCTATGGGATATCAAAGACTCACAACATGTCCTCACTCAACCCAATCAAACCGAACCATCTTACACTGAGGGGCGGAAAGAAGATGAGTTGAAATGGCATACCCAAGTGGAGGTTTCTCTTGGATTAGCCAACTTAAAGACTGAGCTACTCACGCTTAAGGTAAAGACAACAATGTAATGAGAAGACATTATGAAGAAATAAAGATTGGAGCTAAGCATAAACGAAATGCTCAAATATAACTTCCAGATAATTATACATGTCCATCACCTCTTACTAAAGATTCGATGAGAAACTACTCACTCTTCATGGCTTTGGTAAAGGTAGAAAAGTGAGTGATGCTCATCCCTCCAAGTAGAGGAATTTCAAGGTNCATGTCCATCACCTCTTACTAAAGATTCGATGAGAAACTACTCACTTTTCATGGCTTTGGTAAAGGTAGAAAAGTGAGTGATGCTCATCCCTCCAAGTAGAGGAATTTCAAGGTAAAACATATTACACATGGAGCCAATCTTCAACAAAGAATGAGTGAATCACGTTCCACCCTTCATGGCTTTGGTAAATCTCTAGAAAAGTGGAAGAGTTTCACACCTCTAAGGGAAGAAGGAAGCTCAAAATAATGAGAATAAAAGAAAGCAATAAATTAAAAGAAGATAATAATATAATAAAAGAAGCAATATATTAAAAGAAAGCAATAATACAAGAAAAGAAAGCAATAATAAGAAAACAATAATGACTTTTGGAGGGTTTTTTACTACCAAAAGGTGCTCTTTTCAAGAAAGCAATGATACAAGAAAACAATATGACTTTTGGAGGATTTTCCACTATCAAAAGATGCTCTTTACAAGAAAGATGATACAAGAAAAAAGATGATCTTTACAAGACCCAAGGGGTGGTATTTATAAGCAAAAAGGGAGCGATTGAATTATACTTTGATCCCCCTTTGTTTTGAGCTTTTGATAATTGACTCCCCAGTAGTTGGTAGCTTTGACGCACAAAACCCTGAAAGGAACAACAATCAATGTATTCTCCCTAATTCACACACTAACCCTAATTTGATTTATTTTGACTAGTTTAAATTTGTTTAACTAACACAATTGACCTATTAACTTAATTAAATTATGCATTAATTAGGGTTAATCAGTAGTTACCTATCATGCATGTTTATATCACATGTAAACATGCTCGTAATAATATTTTTTATGATCATCATAAATGTTCAAGTCTTACAATAACTATGTCACTTGCCTGTGGAATTGAAACATTGAGCATACTGGGCAATTAAAATGATGAATTTTGATATTAACAAAGCAAGTGGATCCCGTAAACTTCAGATTAATGAACTGAAGAATTGAAATACGAAGCATATGAAAATTCAAAGATTGCCAAGTCTAGAATGAAAATTTTTCATGATAAAAATATTATGTGGAAGTCCTTTGTACTCTCAATTTTTTTTTTATATAATTCAAGACTCTGCCTATTTTCGAGAAAGTTAAGATCAAGATGGATAGACACATACATTGTTAAATAGGTTTTTAAACATGGGAAAATTGAAATTGAGAATCCATTAATAGGAAATATTTTCAAAGTAAATGGTCAATGAATTGAGCCATATCATGATGGATTTATTCAAAAATGTGGATTTCATAAAGTTAATGGAACCAGAATATGTGTCGTGAGAAGTTTTATAATTGTTTGATTGTAAATAATAGTACTAACTATTTGTTGTTTGTTTTACAGATTAAGGTTTTGTACTATGGATTTGTTTCGCCTCCAGATCTTATTAACAATTTTCTATAATTTTACTTCATAACGTTATACATTGATGAAAGTATTAAATTTAGGTTGGGGGGAGGGAACAATCCATATTCGTTTGTGTGACTGGTTGACGTTAAAGAACTGGAAAGCGAGTCTTTTTAAAATTTTTCAAAAATGAATGAAAAGCTTTTTTGCTTTAGTTTGGATATGTTACGTATTTTTTCAAAAGATGCATATGAGATAACTTAATAAATGTGCCAAACCAATTTTAGGTCAAGCATTAGATTATCTTGACTGGATTAATTATGGACAGAGTAAGGATTAGTCTGAAACACTATCCTATTACAGTCCAATTCTCTCAAGATATGTGCGACAAGAAATTAATCGGCTCACTGGTATTCTCGATTTAGAAGATTTTGATTAAAATTAATTATGATCAAAATTTTATAATCTTAGGATTTGTATGAATGTATATAATTATAGTTTGATTTAGTGTATTAATTTAGAATTTAAGTTTATTAGATAGTTAAATGTGTAAATTTTTGAATTTAAACTAATTTTCTATAACTGTAGGTTGAAAACTGAAGCTAGAAACCATGAAAAGATCAAGGGTCAGCAGCTAAGATGCTCGAGCAAAATCTAGAGACGGTGCTAATAGTGTCCGGACGATACTGCCCAGTATAAAGCCGACAGTTCATGAAATAGCCAATCTAGTAGTTCCCTCGCAGTAGAAATTCAAAAAAAAAACAACAATTTTCTCCATCTTCTTTCTTCAATTTTGCTTCACCCATAAACTTTTCTTCAATTTTGCTTTGATTAAACACTTACCCATCATCTTTTATAGGTTTCTACCCAAAAAAAACCTTAGAAATTATACACAGAGAAAGAAATTCAAGATTTTATGGATCCAAGAATAAGGACAAGAGCTTCATCAAGTTGAGCTAGGCGAGGAGCCTCCATCTTATGAATTAGTCCCACAGCAAGAGGAACAACCTTAGGTTCATAATCAATTTGACAATTCTATGTTTGAAAACTTTGATCAACAATTTTGGTATGATACTCACTTTTATTCTAAACTTATTATTGTTGAAAGACATGTGGTATAATATAAGGATTTTGGAAACATAAGGGTTAGGCAAAATCTAACAGCATGGGGATGGCTTAATTATGTGAAATTGGTAGGTCTTGCCTATGAATGTTTAGTTCTTGAATTTTATAGTAATGCAAAAGAAACTGGGCCAAGGCAATTGCAAGCATATGTTAGGGTAGTGGTATTTCAGGTTACACCCACTACCATTCCCAATTTTTTGAATCCTATACCAAGGCATTGGCATCCCCAGTATCCCTATACCACATTGCCTGACATGTCGACCATTGGGATTGAGTTGATTGAGAATCTAGAATATGTCTGGGGTAGGCCAAATAAATACATTAAGCAAGGGGACTTGACGGATAAATATAGGATCCTGAATTTGATAACTATAAACAATTTGTTGCTCAGAAAAATCATTGAAAGAGCTTATTTTTTGTATTCTTTTGGAATGGGATACACTATTGACCTACCGACGTTGATAATAGATCAAATGGTGCTAACTGTTAAGACTAAGAAGCCTTCACCTCCATGTGCTATTTTAGTATCTAAGTTATGCAGAACAAAAAGAGTGATTGCAGATCCAACTAGGCCAATAGTAGAACATTTGATACCTTTGGTCAAAACCTCACTGAAAAAAAAGCCATGGAGGGTAGGCAGAAGAGCAAAAGGAAGAACCACCAGAGCCACAAGCAGACCCATTCCTAGAAGGTGCCGATTTTCAGCCACCAGAGGAGCCCCAGCACCAAGAAGAGCAACTGCCCTATATTCTTGTTGATGGCCGAACTAACCACCAGATTCTATTGGGACTAGAGACTTGCATCACCTAGTTGTATCAAAGGATGGCTAGCTATGAAGAGAACCAGAATGAAATCTTAAGGCTACTTCAAGGGCAATACAATTGTGGCCCATCAGCCTAGTGACTAGAGTTTTTGAAATTTCTATACTCTTTCTACTTTTATCAAACCTCTTAATTATGCACTTTATTTCAATTTGATGTTTTGAACAATTGTTTTGATTAGGTTTTAATTAATTTGGTCAGTTGGTGATTTTGCTTAAGTTTTGCCATGTTAGGATACTTATTTCATATGATTCACGATACGAATTATATTATCATTCTAATGTTTTGCAGGTATAACCTTAACCGAATTACAAGGGATTTTATACATTCTTTGGGCACTTTCTTTACATTTTCATAAAAAAAAAACTCATCATCTTGAGCACGTACTAATTCTTATTTTGAAAATCTTTTTGAAATAGCATGATCCTTTATAAAACTTATATATATAGTAGAGATGAGAAACCCTATTATAGATTTTGAGCCAATCTTCCTTACAGAGATTTTAACATTTACTCAAGTAAGAATTTCAGTTCAGCATAATTTTTCTTTGAATAATCTCATTATTCTTGTTTTGGTTAACACGCGTTGGTAACATAGCTAACATTTTCCCTTCAATTATAATTGGAAATCATGCAAGTGTTTGAATTCTAGAAAATGATGTTAGGCCATTTGTGATTTTATTTTGAGCTTTAGTCATTTGTTGTGCAAAACTATATCTCTATTAAGCCGTGATTGAACCTAAGTAACAATTTCTTTTCTTTAACCGATGCATTAACCAAGCCACAGAAAATATATTTGACCGACTTTTCCTATCTAATTTTCTTGCACCCTCTCCTCAAGAAGGCATCATACAAGAAAAAAAATGGTGATTATGGTTCAAGAAAGAAAAGGAAAAAGAAAAGAATTTATGAAAGAAAAAAAAGAAAAATAGAAAAAGGGAAAGCAAGGAAACAAAGGAAGGAGATAGACAAGAAATTACAAAATATAGGATTGAAAAAGGGGAAATAGGAAGTATGATGTGTGAAAGTTTGGGAAAAATAGGAGAGATGTATGCTACATAAATAGGAAAAATATAGCTTTTTGAATACCTTTGACGTCGTTTCTTTAAACCAATACCCTTAGCCCTGTATCCCTAATAAAGTCCTCTTTTGATTGCAAAAGTCATGCACATGTATTATTTTCATCCATTAATTAAAAATGGGAGAGTGTTGATAATTCTATTTTATATAGTGTTAATATTCTTTCATGAGATTATGCCAAATTTCAGTTTTTGTTCAAATAGCCTTCTGTTGGAATATTACATGTGCCATTATTTTGGTGACAATAATCTTATCACATGTAATTACAAAGATTTTTTGAGTGATTTCCATGAAAGGATTGACATCGAGACTAATTCTTGTGTAGCGGAATGAAGGACTGTGATATTTCTTAAGTATTTTTGAAATAAAGAAATCCCTACACACACACACACACGAGTTTTTTTAGAAAATATGTGGAATAGTGTTAGAATTAATGTTTGATAGTCTTATAGTAATAAGGGGAGTGGAAATATTCTGTTAATAGAATATAATGGTGATTTAATCTTATCTGTTAAAAATATGAATTATGTAAACCTAACCAGTGAAGTTTGCAGGTATCTTCATTGAAACCTTCACAAGACAAAACTCGTCCACAAGAGATCACCTAGGGGTTGAATAGCTTGTTGCTTAGGTTAAATGCATTCATGAAATCTACGAAGGTGATTTTTTTTATTTGTTTTATTACTAGGGACTAGTAATGCTTGGTTGGGGGTGTGATTAATCCTAAATAGTGCAGTAAATAATTAAAGTTGGGGTTAAATGTGTGAGTAAATTAGGTTAAAGTGATTGATTTATAAAGTATTATTGTTAATGTGTAATTTATCTCTTTTGTAAGGTTTCAAGAATAATTAAGGAATTTTAGGGATGAAAGTGCAAAGTCTAAATGAGAGAATGGAGGCAAATGTAATTACAAAGTCAAAAGGTCAACAAAGGGGGGCTGCCAAGCAAGGAAACTAGAGAATCCCCACTATTCGGACGGTGGTGGTGGCGTCTAGACGGTACCTTAACCACCTTCTTCCTCCTTCTTCTCTCATTAGTCCATTTCAGCAACAAAACCACTTGATTGGCCAATTTGGGCTTCTNGTATTATTGTTAATGTGTAATTTATCTCTTTTGTAAGGTTTCAAGAATAATTAAGGAATTTTAGGGATGAAAATGCAAAGTCTAAATGAGAGAATGGAGGCAAATGTAATTACAAAGTTAAAAGGTCAACAAAGGGGGGCTGCCAAGCAAGGAAACTAGAGAATCCCCACTGTTCGGACGGTGGTGGTGGCGTCTAGACGGTACCTTAACCACCTTCTTCCTCCTTATTCTCTCATTAGTCCATTTCAGCAACAAAACCACTTGATTGGCCAATTTGGGCTTCTTTTTCCTCTATCCCTCTTCCAGTGCCTACAAATAGCCTACTTCAATTCTTGGAGGGTTGAACCTCTCTCACTTTTTTGCCTTAGCTAGTAATAAGAGTGACAGGGTTTCAACTATTCCTCGTGGAATGACTTATATTTTGTATTATGTTGTTATGGGATCATTTTATTATTCTGGATCGTCTATAGCAATGAAATGTGTGTAGTCCGTTTATACTCTTCGGTGAAGGGTGAATGCATGTTTACTATTGTGTAAGTTATGAAAAATACTGATGTTTTATTTATGCGTTAATGTTTATACCTCCCTTAATTGATGAATGGTTATTATTATAATATGCTCATGGTTATGAACACCGAGCAAAGCTTATTGCTATATCTATAAGTTGTTACGTACTTCTTGCATGATTCAATGATGCATGCAGTTGAGTTTTATCTAACAGTTGGGAGATTAGTTATAGACGGGTTAAATCTCGCCATAGCCAATACTTTTGATACAATGCATAAATCGGAAACTCCATCTTCATTAAATCATCAACCTGTCGATCAAATAGCTAGATTAAACCTTTTGAATGGTTCACCTTCGGGTTTACTAGGGTTATTTGGCTCTTGCATGGTACACAGACCTTCCCGCTAACCTAATCAGTTGTTATAATATGGTTCAGTTACACATCAAACCTACCAGTTAATTTCCCCGAACTGAGGAGCACCTTTTATTATTGTTATTCAAAGATTAGTTAAGTATTTATTTGATAATTTTAAGCTCACACCACAAGCTATTCCATTGCACACAACACACATGACAATCTTAACCTTTTTTTTTTGTTTTAAATACTAAAAGTTAGCTCCCTATGGGTTTGACCTCGGATATAAGCGAGTAATACTACAATTTAACCACTTAAACTTGGTTGTATGATTTAAATCAGGTCATGAACCAACCTACAAGTGATTGCTTGGAAACGACTAAGGTATGGAAGAATTATGTGATCCGAATTGAGGAATATGAGTTGATAGTGAATTTAATTGCCTTAGAGATAACTAGATATGACATAATTTTCGGAATGGACTTAACATCTTCCTATCATGCTATCATGAATTGTTGCCATAAAAAAAATCATGTTCCATACCTTGGGAGAGGTAGAGTTCAATTTTGTGACTTAGTTTCACTCTTTGTGTTTGTTCCCTATGATGGGTAACTGTTGTCTTAAAACTAAAGCAGGAAGTAGCCTAAAATTCCTTTCCAATTTAATTGCGAAAAAATAGGGCAAGACCTCACTTGATATGATCTTGGTCCTATGTGATTTTTCTGATGTATTTCCTGATGAGTTACCTAGACTACTCTGGCAAAGAGAGATAGAATTTACTATCAAGGTATACCCTAGTATTAAACGAATCTCCATTGTCCCTCATCGTATGGCACCATTAGAATTGAAGGAATTAAGGAAACAACTGGATGAACTTCTTGCTATTGGATTAATTCGATTAAGTACTTCGCCTTGGGGTACTCTTTTACCTTTTGTGAAAAAGAAGGATAACTCATTTAGGATTTACGTTGAGTACCGAAAGATGAACCGCGTCACAATTAAGAACAACTATCATCTATCGTGCATTGATGATCTTTTTGATCAACTCAGAGGTTCCCATTATTATTCCAAGATTAATCTTCTAACTGGATACCATCTAGTGAGAATTAGGGAGGATGACATCCCAAAACAACTTTTTGAACCCGAAATGGACACTTTGAATTTTTGGTGATTTAATTTGGTCTAACAAATGCACCTATAGATTTTATGGATCTAATGCATTGAGTATTTAGGCCCTGTCTTGATCAGTTTGTCATTGTTTTCATCGATGACATTTTCATTTATTCGAAGACGCATGAAGAGCATGTACAACACCTTTTCAAGTACTGTAAACACTAAGGGAATACAAGTTGTATATCTAAAAAAGTAAGTGTACACTTTGGATTAAATAAGTCAAATTTCTTGGGTCTGTAGTATCCAAAGAAGGAGTGGCAGTTGATCCAACTAAGGTTTAGGTGGTAATCAACTGAGATTGACCTATGAATGTGACTGAATTCTAGAGTTTTTTGAGATTGGCTGGTTACTATCAAAGGCTTGTAGAACGATTTTCCTATTTAGCTATACCCATGACTCGACTCACTCGAAAAGGACAAATTTTTGAGTGGACTAAAGAATGTGAGCATGATTTTAATATCTTAAAGAAGTTGAGTACCACACTTGTGCTTACCATACCCTAAAGAGGGGTTGGGTATGATGTCTATACGGATGCGTCGTTACAAGGGCTTGGGTGTGTACTAATGCAAAATAACAAGGTGGTTTCTTATGAATCAATACAACTAAAGGTGTATAAATGAAATTATCTCACACATGATCTGGAATTGGTAGTTGTTATCCTTACTCTGAAGTTATAACATTTTTACCTATACAGAGAAAAAAATTCAAGTTTACTTAGGTCACAAAAGTCTTAATTATATTTTCACTCAAAAAGATTTGAATCTCCGACGGCGACACTAGATAGAATATCTTGAAGACTACAACTTCATGCTACAATACCAATCCGAAAAAGCTAATGTAGTAGTAGATGCATTGAGTAGAAAATAATGAAGTGTAATGGTTAACATGATGATTGGTAATTGGAAGATGGAGGCATTAAGGGATTATGATCTATGGATTGGTGAAAAGGAATATCAACCACGCCTACTTAATCTCATAGCTCAACCTATTCTCCAAAAAAAAAATTTGTTCAATTACAGCGCTCAGACTCTCATCCAAAATCTATTCAAACCTAACTAGAGGATGGGAATATCCTTGAGGACTGGTGTTTGTGGAATGGTTAGTTACTATATCTTTTTTTTTTGGTAAACCTTAATAGTACGAGGGTATTATTTTATTAATTTTGAAAAAATAGGGTTACACCTAAAAAGGGGGAACGTCTGTACCTTTCCCCTTAAAATTCTAATTAAAACAAAAAATGCTCTAAGACAATCTATAATTGTTGATTGCTAAATGATCCCAATGCTTATCTTGAAATAGAGATCTTCTTTAGGATAGACCTTATCTGCCTTTACTCTTGTCGGAGTAGAATCCTTATTGGAGTAGGAAGCATATTTGTAGAAGAGTAATTGTAGGAAACCCTATCAGTGACCCCTTTGTTAGCCAAGGAGTTAGCAACTGAATTCCCTTCCCTATACGTATACTGAATTTGAAAATTAAAATCCTCTTAGTATTAAGAATATCCTATTTGAAAGAGTTCAATATTTTGATGTAGGTAGAATATCTTGCTTTACTATATCCACTAGGATCTTGGAATCATTTTCAATGATCAACTGATAGACCTCCAAGCCAAAACTCTAAAGTAGGCGTAATCCATCTAGTAAAGCCCTTACCTCTACTTCCATATTTGTACATAGGCTATAATAATAGGACCTTACTAAGGCCAATTGACTCCAATGGTTCCTTTGGACCACCCGTCCTTCTAAATGTCTTGGATTCGCATTAGATGCACCATCGACATTAAGCTTCAGCAATCCTTTTGATGGAAACTCCCATCTAATCCATGTAACTTGAATGTTTACTGAACATGGGATAAGAATATTGAGAGACTGAAGCAATGCTTGATCCTGAGCTATATCCAATGCTTTAGGCTTGACATTGTACAATTGCAATTTCTAGATGTTCATAACGGTGACAAAAACACTGGTGGAATCTGCTTTTAATCTTCAAAAATTCTTCTACACCTTTCTTTCCATAACTTCCAATATACTAGTAGTGAGATACCTCTAATGAGGCTATGCCAAATAAAATGCTTTCCATAAAGTCAAACCAGTCCTTGGAATCATGTCAGTGGCTCTTCAAATGCAAAGAGCTGAGTACCTATTAAACCTAAAATCCTATCCCACATAGCCTTGAATACTTGCATTGAATAAATAGTTGAGTTGTAGAATCCTCACCATTGTAACATAATGGACATCTACTAGCCAAAGAGACTCCTAGAGATTGAAAATTCGAATTTGGAGGTAGTGCATTCTTTAGTAGTTTCCATCCAATTAATTGAGCACTTGGGGGAGAACATTGCCTCCAAACATTGCTTGTCTGAGAAATCTTTTTTTTTTTTATTTCTAATGAGTTCCCAAGCTATCTTAACATTAAAATTACCCATGGATGAAGGCTTCCAAATTATCTTATCTTCTTTGTGAGTGATAGCAATGTCAGCAGAATAGACATCTTGAAGAAGATGGTCATTTAGTACCTAAATTATACCTTCTCAATGCCTTTGTCCATTAATCAATACTTCATCGAATTTAGGAAATGACAAAGGAATAATTGAATTTTGAAACATAAGAGGCCCAGAACCAAGCCAGTTGACACACTAGAAATCCACATTATATCTTGTGCCTATCATCAAACCAAGGGACCAACACTTTGAAACATTTAGGATAAGCATGCCTTAAGCTTCTATAATAACACCTTTCCTTCAACACATATTAGTCACCAAAATAAGAAAAGGCAGTGAAGGTTTCTTGTTCTCAATAGTCAAAATCATCTGATCCATAATCAGTTTAGGGAGATCAATAGTAAGGCCAACCCCAAAGGCATAGAGAAATTGAGCCTTGTCAATAAAAATTGAGTAGTTCTGAGACCGTGGCATCAGATTAGCAACCCTAATTAAATTTAGAGTATGATACTTATAGTTATATCACCTTGCTTACTAAATTTTGCATTCCTACCCCAAACATAATTAGGATCACTAGTCAATTCAACACCAATGTAAATCATTCTAGGAGGTTGATTAAAAGGAAAGTGGGCATCAAGTTCTTGTCTAACGGGCTTTATTAGATCAAAAATAGTGGTCATAGTGACTTGAAATACTATTTCCCTAACAAAAGTCTCAAACATTCTATTTTCAAAAATGTGCATTATTGTAAAAATCTATAACCAAACATGCATATGCAACACCCACTGTTCTCATGTAATCGGTCCAAACCCTTTTCTCTAATTTTTTCCTTATGTTCATGCACAAAATCTTCATAAATCACAGCCTGTTCAGTAATATTAGAATTACTTTCAAAATAATGTTCATATCAGAGCTGTTGATCAATATTCTGAAACATATCATTATCAAATTCAGATTGAGCCTACAGTTGTTCTTTTGGAATCTGCGGTTCTGGAATCACCAGAGGTGGTTGATTTACTCCTTGCCTAGGATGATTTGATGAACTCTCCCCTTTGTGAGCAATATAATTCTTCCTTGGCCCCATGGATTTTTCTTGAAAAATATTGATAAAAATGGGTTTGGAGTGATTTCAATCAGTAAAACTACTTAAAAACCTCAGGGATTTTGTTTAATTGACTTAAAATCGAAGAAAAGTTTATGGGCATTGAATATTTAGGTCTAGGAATGAATTTAAGAATTGATTTTTTTCAAAAAAAAAAAAAAAAACTACTACGAGGGAAAGATTCTAATCTGAAATCACGAACTAATCTTTTTATAACTGGGCAGTACTGTCTGGATAGTGCAGAGGTATCCGGATGGTGCTATTTCTCTAGAATTCGATCCTGCTTGGTGCTTGATTTGTAATTCACCCTAATCTCCAAACATGATCCCAGTGGTGTTTACATGATTTATATGAGTAGGTGAGTGTCACTCTCCCTCGAGTTTGATGCTAGAAATGGGGAAACATGTGTGTGTGAATGGAAATGTGTGTGTGTGCAAAAGTTCTCCCCAAGCAAAGAGATACTTGCAATGTCGTGTTTTACTTGGAATTGAGTATTCCACGATCGTTTTCTCAAGGAAGGAAGGTCAAATTGTAGTGAAGGGTGATTTATGAGAAAATGAAAAGTGTAAAATCTTGTGAGTTTTGTGTTTTGGTGAGTGGAGTTTGGATAAAGTACAAGAAAACAAAGTTGGCTAATCCAAAGAGGTCATTCCAGTAGGAATGCCAAATCAATTCAATTAATTCGACCAATGGTGTCTAGGTGTTTGATTGATTTGTAAGAAGTGAGGGACTAATGTGGAGGTGTAGGCTTAAGCATACTTTGTGACAAGTCTACGGTGTATCAAGAGCTCGCAACCACGTCTGCATTCAACCTAGTCAAACTAAACACTTTACACTATATGGAAGAATGAAGGAGAGTTGATTTAGCATACCCAAGAAGAAATTTCCCTTGGATTAGCCAACTAAAAGATTGGCTACCCATAGTCAAAGCAAGAACATACAAAATATAAAGAGACATGGTGATGAAAGAAAGCTTAAAACTTGTATTGATGCAAGAAGAAATTAAACTACAAGAGCAAATTCATTTCATACCCAAATAAAAAGCTTGGAAATATAGAACCCAAATGTAGAAATGGAAATTCAAAAACATGAAGCTAGACTTGATTACACTTGAAATACATGAGATTAAAGTACAAGAAGTAAAGATTACAAGTGATTTAAAACTTACTACAACTGAAATGGTGGAGGAAATGCAAAAACCTAACTTTCTCTCTCTAAAATCTCATTTTCTTCTNGATCGTTTTCTCAAGGAAGGAAGGTCAAATTGTAGTGAAGGGTGATTTATGAGAAAATGAAAAGTGTAAAATCTTGTGATTTTTGTGTTTTGGTGAGTGGAGTTTGGATAAAGTACAAGAAAACAAAGTTGGCTAATNAATCGTTTTCTCAAGGAAGGAAGGTCAAATTGTAGTGAAGGGTGATTTATGAGAAAATGAAAAGTGTAAAATCTTGTGAGTTTTGTGTTTTGGTGAGTGGAGTTTGGATAAAGTACAAGAAAACAAAGTTGGCTAATCCAAAGAGGTCATTCCAGTAGGAATGCCAAATCAATTCAATTAATTCGACCAATGGTGTCTAGGTGTTTGATTGATTTGTAAGAAGTGAGGGACTAATGTGGAGGTGTAGGCTTAAGCATACTTTGTGACAAGTCTACGGTGTATCAAGAGCTCGCAACCACGTCTGCATTCAACCTAGTCAAACTAAACACTTTACACTATATGGAAGAATGAAGGAGAGTTGATTTAGCATACCCAAGAAGAAATTTCCCTTGGATTAGCCAACTAAAAGATTGGCTACCCATAGTCAAAGCAAGAACATACAAAATATAAAGAGACATGGTGATGAAAGAAAGCTTAAAACTTGTATTGATGCAAGAAGAAATTAAACTACAAGAGCAAATTCATTTCATACCCAAATAAAAAGCTTGGAAATATAGAACCCAAATGTAGAAATGGAAATTCAAAAACATGAAGCTAGACTTGATTACACTTGAAATACATGAGATTAAAGTACAAGAAGTAAAGATTACAAGTGATTTAAAACTTACTACAACTGAAATGGTGGAGGAAATGCAAAAACCTAACTTTCTCTCTCTAAAATCTCATTTTCTTCTTTGAGCTTCTCTCTAAACTTGTGTAAAAACTAAATAATCGAGAATAGCCTGGTCAAAATTCATCCATACCCCTTCCATGGTCTGTTTGAGCTGACTTCCTATGATTAGAAGGGGTATAGGTATTGTTACAAGCAACCACATGCCTCTTCCATGCTTCTCCCAACCATTCCTCTTCTCTCTCCTCCTCCTCCATGCTTTGTCTTCCAAAATCAGGCTTTAGGTGTAAGAGAGCATTATAATGTGTCATAGATGTCAAGGTATGGGTGGGGTGACAAGAGTTGGGCCCTCAAAGTATGTGGAATTGAGATTGCAGGCTTCTGGAATTTCTGGGCAAAACCTATTGGTAGAACGATCATGAAACCTATTGGTAGGTTTTTTTCGGTAGGCAAAACCTACCAGTAGAACGATCATGAAACGTACTGGTAGATTTTTTCCGATAGGCAAAACCTACCAGTAGGTTTTGGCAAAGGCTGTGGTAGAAGAAATCTAGTGCACTAAACCTACCTGCAGGTTTTGACCAACTTCTATCGGTAGATTTTCTCTAGTTTTGGCATTTCTTGGTTTCTTGATGTCCCGAGCCATTCGTTAAATCTCCCCTTCTTCTCCATTTCCTTTACGAACTTGATGGGGGAGTTAATACACACCCTTACCTACAATCACATAAAACTCCATTAAATGTTAGATTAAACGCATTTTCCCCCATTTTCACTACAAAAGCAAGTATAAAATGAGTGCAAAGAGATACATGATGTGCAATATTTTATGCTCTTCACACCCCCCAACTTGAGTTTTACTTGTCCCTAGAAAACTTTATTTCCAAACCAGAATGCATAAAACTTAACAATCCCATTCATGCAAGGCAATTCACCAAACAATCAAAATACTCAAATCATAATGCAATTAAATAAATGAACTTGGGCAAGATGACACAAAACAAATGTGGATCTTTCATTCATTACTCAAAAGGTTCAGTACAACGATTAGAGGCCAAAAACAAAACGGCGTAATATCACAAAGACTCTTCTACTAGGCCAACAACCCTAAATCCTATTTGTGCAACTACTAAAAGTAATAAAACCAAAAGATCTCCCTACTCCTCATCCTTGTCTCCTGTCCCCTCCTCCTCCTCCTCCTCGTCATTATCATAGTCGCTGCCCTCCTCATCACCGGAGTCCTCATTGTCCAAACCCTCCACCTCAACAACAGTAGAAGCCATGGGGGTAGAGGTAGAAGGCCTGATAATGAAGGTGAATGCCCACCGGGATTGGCTCTCCTGGGAAAGTGTGCTCATAAATTCTTGCCATCATCAAGGAGAGTTGATGCATCATCCCACCATGGTCGTCCATCCTCCCTTCCATAGCATCTAGGCCCTGAGAAATTATGCGAGCGGGGTAGTGGTGGATGGCCCGACAATGGATGATCAAGCAATGGACGGCTCAGCTCTAGGTGCCTTTTCCCTCTCCCCTCTTGTGATCGTTGCTCTCTTGTTGTTATTAGACTTCTTGATGGCTCCAAACTCCAGTGGTAGAAAAAAATCTGAGGGGTAGGCTTTGACCTTGGAGTGGTAGCACATCCTTGTAACCAAGTTGGTGAATGGGAGATTCGCGTTTGGCTTCCTAGCTTGGGCAAACTCCTTTATGAACTCCCAAATCATCAATGCCACGTCCATCCTTTTCCCTTTCATAAAAGCATGGAGGAGGGCAAGATTCTTTTCCCCCTGAGGTCTTCTCCGCAACCTGGGGTATCAGGTTGTAATGCAAAACTTTGTTCATAACCCCGTATGAATGCTTGAGGGCTCCAACTTGAATTTTTCCCTTGAATTGTGTCGGGTCCTCATACATCAACTATTCATACTCCAGGAGAGATTTCCTCCCTTGGGTGTTGTAGGGATAGACTGAGGTTTTGGGGGGAGGTCTCTCATACTTCATCAAATCCACAATAAATCCCAGAGTAACATCCAAAACCTTCCCCCTCATGTTCGTCCTAAACAAAAATATGTCCTCATCCTCTACCCTTAATTTCTGGTAAAATTACCTATATTTCAAAAGGCTATACCCAACCACTGGCTCAAACCAAATGTCAATCCTGTGTCCCTTGATCACCTGCATAACCTCATCATTTGACCCAAGGGTGGGCTTGTCCACATGACGCTCGCACGTCACATTCTTTTTCTCAATACTCTTCATGCGAGCATCATTTTTCTACTTCTTCCCTCTCTCCCCACTCCCTCCACTAGGGCCCATCACCATCCTCTTGCGGGACCCCATTCCCATAGTTGGTGGAGGACTTGGCTCTGTTTGTTTCATACGAGCCATGAAAATCAAGAATGCCCCAAGGGCCACAAAAGGTAAAAACTAAGCCCACAACTCTTCCAAAAGATCAAAGGGAACACGGGAATGCCTACCTAAATGAGCCATGAGGATGGAATCAGAGCTTTGGTGAAAGCCTAGGTGTAGTGGATTTGAGTAAAAATGAGGGTTTTGTGGAGAAATTCAAACAACTTGTACAGTGAATTCAACCCTAGGGATGTTAATTTGGAAGTTTGATGGATGGGTAAGATTTCTTTGAGGGTAAGATATATTTTGAGAGAGAAGAGAAAGCTTCTAAGATGGAGAGAAGTGGAGAAGGTGAAGAGGTTTCCTAAAAAATCAGATTAAAAACCCTCGTTTCCTAGTTCTCTGGGCAAAACCTACTAGTAGAATGATCAAAACCTACAAGTAGGTTTTGTGCACTGAAAAATTCCTACTGGTAGGTTTAGACAAACTTCTATTGGTAGGTTTTAGCTTTCTTATTCTCCTATTTTCATCTCCACTCCAAATTTATTCATCGTCTACACATTCTAATAGCCTATTCACAAATTCCACTCCACCAAAAAAATGAACTACGCTTATGAAACACAAATGAGTAACCATGCCCAAATTCATTTACGAAATTACAATGTGATTTAAAATTTTGATGCTTTCAAAACACAAGACATGGATTTCTAAATTTAACTACAAAAATGAATACCCAATGTGTTAAGCACATAATGAAATGATAAAGGCATTCCTATTTCGTCCCAATATCGAAAGTTTGAGTGATATTCCCCCATCCTACAAGCATAGTTGCCTGACACATTATTCAAATACCCGAGCTAAGCACACATGAACAACACCATGGCTTTGAATGATATTCTAGAGTATGCACCAACACAT
The DNA here is from genome assembly GCA_963454935.2 of Ilex paraguariensis. Classification (NCBI taxonomy): domain Eukaryota; kingdom Viridiplantae; phylum Streptophyta; class Magnoliopsida; order Aquifoliales; family Aquifoliaceae; genus Ilex; species Ilex paraguariensis. The sequence continues at coordinate 221,437 of CAUOFW020003835.1, forward strand.
TTGTTTCCAGACTCGTGTGCGTGTGAAATGGACATGTAATTTAAGCATTTATCCAACATAACTTACATTTACTTGGCTATCCAAATTCAGCTTTGATGCAAAGCTTACCAAAGGTTTCTCTCAAAAATGATTATCTCTATGATTATCTTGACATGCTCTCCATTTGTATATGTGAGGTAGAATCTTGTACACAAATCAAAAGCTCACATATAATCTCAAAATGATGTGCATGCCTGACAATTGAAACGAACTTGACATAATCTAATGAATAGTGTTAGGGCATTAGATAGCAAAATCAGCTTTTCTTTTCATTAAAAGTATGCTTTCACCATGCTTCTCTAGATCATTTAGGGAGTTCAAGGGTTGTAATGAGGCATTGGGGTGATATTTGGGTTGAGTGAAATGAAGGGTCAAAGAATACAAAAACGGTTATTCTGAGGGCATTGACCTTTATTACAAAAATCCCATTTTTTACAGAATTTTTTCAGATTTACAGCTTCACTTCACTTTTTGTTTCTTTTTTTCTTGCTCTTTCCTTTCCTTTTCTTTTTCAACCCCTTTTTCTCCTTTTTTCTTATGCTTTCTTTATATTTTTCATTCAAAATTTGAATTCGGCACCATTTATCCCTTTTTGGGTTTCCTCTCCACATTTTCTTCCATTTATGATCAATCACAGTCAGTTCTCAGAACAACCAAGGTGTGGTAAATTTTTATCATTTTGCACTGGCTTGGCCAATTGTGTGGCATGAAAATGAATTTTTAAATAAGGCTCAATCACAGCACTAGGGATAATTTTTCCAAGAAAAGGGCTAAGGCTCAAAGCATTTCATGGATGGCATAAGATAATTTCTAGATAAGCATGAGGAAACATATTGGCATTCCAAGACAAAGTCAATGTACTATCCACATGCACTCTAACCAAAGCAAGAAAAATGAGATTATTGAACAGATTTTGAATTTTAAAAAAAATTGTTCCTTTGAGTAAAAATATAAGTTCCCTACAACAAGGATTGACACTAAAATTCACACTACTCTCTCCAACACTTGTTCAAGGAATGGAAATGGGAAATAATCCTTTCTTGTGCATGAGTTGAGTTTCTGATAGTCGATAAAAACTCTCCAACTGGTGACCACCCTTGTCGGAATCAACTCATTCTCCTTATTTGCTACCATAGTAATTCCCGACTTCTTTGGAACTACTTGAGTGGGACTAACCCATTTACTATTGGCAATTGCAAATATAATGCCCACATCAAGTAGTTTGAGCACCTCTTCCCTCACCACGTCCTTCATGATTGGATTTTTTTGCCTCCTTTGTAGTTGTCGGGACAGTTTGGAGTCTTCCTCTAACTAGATTCGGTGTGTGCAAATGAGGGGGCTAATTCCCTTGATATCGGCAAATCTCCAACCGATTGCTCCCTTATGTCTCCTCAACACTTTCAATAAATCCTCTTCTTGCCTTGGCTCCATGGAAGGGCTTATCACCACCAAGANGTCCAACTGATTGCTCCCTTATGTCTCCTCAACGCTTTCAATAAATCCTCTTCTTGCCTTGGCTCCATGGAAGGGCTTATCACCACCAAGAATGTCTTGTGCTCCCCTAGGAATGCATACTTAAGTGTAGAAGGTAGTGGCTTCATCTCCAAGATGGGTGTCTGTATGGTTGATAAAAAAATTTCTTCTCATGTAGTGGAAGTTTCTCAAATGTTGGGGCCCATTTTTCTACCTTTTGCATAGTTTTCGACTCCTTATCATCAACAAACTCTTCCTCCTCCAACTTTGAATTGCAAAGTAGCTCCATATGGTCTCCCACCAAGGTGTCAATCTGATTGACCTCTTGCACTTTCTCATCATCACCCAGTTACTTGCACAAGTTGAATACATTAAGATCCATCATCATGTTCACAAAGGCAAGCTTCATTAGTCCATTATTTCAATTTATCACAATATTAGATGTAGCAAGAAAAAGTCTACCTAGTATGACAGAAATTTGTGAACTAGGATTAGCAACTGGATGAGTATCAAGTAGAATAAAATTAACGGGAAAAAAGAAATTGTCTATTTGAACTAAAACACCCTCAACTACTCCCCTTGGTGTTCTAACACTTCGATCCGCCAATTGGAGAATGATAGGGGTTGGCTTCAAATTTTCAAGTTGCAATTGTTGATACACCGAAAATGGTAGGAGGTTGATACTATCTCCCAAGTCTAGAAGCACCTACTCCACACGACAATTTCCTATGTTTATGGCAATGGTAAGGCAGTCGGGATCTTTGAACTTGGGTGGTGTGTTGGTCCTCAAAATTGAACTCACTTGCTCCATGAGAAATGCCTTCTTATGCACATTCATCTTCCTCTTCATGGTGCACAAGTCTTTCAAAATTTTTGCACATTAAGGTATTTGCTTGATGGCATCTAGGAGCGGAATGTTTATCTTCACCTGCTTAAACATTTCAATAATATCCAAATAGGTAACAGGTTTATCCAGTGGCTTCAAACGTTAGGGAAAAATGGCCGAAATAAGACAATCATGCACATTCAAATCAATAATTTTTTCCTTTTCAAGTGTCTCAGCCTCCTCGGAGTTGTCCTTAGTCTCTTTTTCATTTGTCAATGTGGCCTTTGGTGAGAGTTTTGGCAAAATTGTTTTGTCTATTTGTTTGCCATTCCTAAGGGTGGTGATCGCCTTGAATTGCTCACAACTCTCCTTGGTGGACTCGGATGACTCAATCACGTGTTGGCCCTTTGATTTTTCTCAAGGTTGAGCGGAAAATTTTTCTTTCTCTTGTTGGGATGACCCTATGGCATTGGTCAATTTAGTGATTTGAGTCCAAATATCATTAAAAGCAACGAAATTTTGGTTGTTGATTGTTGTTTGGCTTTGAATGATTTGGTGCATGACATCCTCTAAATCCTTTTTGTGAGGAGGTTGGTAGGTAGGTGAGTTGGATGGTCCTTGTTGACCAAACCCTTGTTGGGGTGGATTTTGGAAAAATCTTGTTAGTTGGACCGTTGGTATTGGGATCTAGATGAGGGACCATGACCATAATAGGATTGGTTTTGCTTGGGTGGAATGAGAGGCGACAATGAGCTAGACCCGTGAGGAGTAGGGTTGTCATTCTTCCAATTAAAGTTCGGGTGATTGCTCCAACCCAAATTATATGTATTGGAATATGGAGAGAATAATTGACTACTTTGGTTGAAGGCATTCACTTGCTCATGATAAACCTCTATGAGTGCCGAAATGTTTGGGCACTTCGAGATAAAATGCTCAACCCTTTCACATATAAAGCAACACTCCTCGACCTTGGTAATGTTAGACATCTTATGCCTCCTATTCACTTCCAGACTTTCCACCTTGTGGGACAATTTTTGTGATTTTGGCTAGCAAGTCTTCTTGGTTAATCAAATTATACATCCCTCCCCCATTTGGTTGACTCCCTGGAAAAGACCTTGGTACATCAACAGGATCTGTGATATCCCATGATTGAGCATTTTTTGCCAATGTATTAAAGTATGCAAGTGTCTTATCGGGATCCTTGTTGAGAAACTCTCCATTGCACATCATTTCTATGAATTGTTGATGGCCTGGTGTAATTCTTGCATAGAAGAAACTAACCAATTGCCATGATTCGAATCCATAATGTGGAATGGATTATAGCAATTCCTCATATCGATCCCAACATTGATAAAATTGCTCATTGAATTTTTCTGAAAAATTTTGAATTTGTTTCTTAAGAGTAGTGGTCTTTGGCACTGGAAAAAATTTGTTTAAAAATTTGGAAAGCATTTGTGCCCAAGAACTTATCGATCAGGGTTTCAATGAGTTCAACCAAGTTTTGACTTTGTTTATGAGGGAGAAGGGAAATAATTGCATGTATGTTATGTCTTACATGACATGATTTATGAGGAATGTTGCAACAATTTCCTCAAATTCCTTAATGTGCAAATAAGGATTTTCTGTTTCAATTCCATGGAATTGAGGAAGTAATTGTAACATTCCCGGCTTAACAAGGAAGGAATGAGTTTAGATCGGTAGAAGTATGCACAAGGGGTGGTGCTTCGGGTTGATTGGAGATAATCCCTCATTGACCTTGCCAGAGGATCAATTGAGATATTGTTTCCCTCATTTCTTGGAGGGGGGAATTACATTCGAGGGTTTGGCATTTTAGGTTTTGCATTCCCCCGCCCCTTGAAATATTAGCACCATCATCTCCAAAGTTGTCTCCAGTATCCTCATGTAGCTCTTTGTTTAGATTCATGTTTGGTCCTATGGTACATCTCACTAATCTATTTTGGTCATCCGACCCCCACATACAAAAACACTATCTACAATTTAAAGGAAAAGTATACACAAATATATACAAAGGAGTAACGTAATTCAGCCCGTGATGAGAATCATGGGACTTACCTCTGTTGTCTGAAATCACCTTCTAATTTGATGCTTAGCCTTCCCTGGCTACGACGCTAAAAATGCTTAGATTCCAATTCACCCTAATCTTCAAACATGATCCAGGTAGTGTGTATATGGTTTATATGAATAGGTGGGTGTCACTCCCCCTCGCGTGTGATGCTAGCAATAGGGAAAAACATTTGTGTGAATGAAAATTTGTGTGTGCAAAAGTGCTCCCAAGGTGTAGAGAGACTTGTAATGTCGTGTTTTGCTTGGAATTGAGTATTCCAAGGTTGTCTCCTTAGGGAAGGATGGTCGAATTGTAGTGAAGGGTGATTTGTGAGAAAATGAAAAGTTCAAAATCTTGTGAGTTTTATGTTTTGGTGAATAGAGTTTGGATAAAATACAAGAAAACAAGGTTGACTATTCCAAAGAGGTCATTCCAATAGGAATGTCAAATCAACTCAATTCATTCAACCAATGATGCCTAGGTGTTTGATTGATTCGTAGGAAGTGAGGGACTAATGTATGGTGTAGGCTCATGCATACCCCATGACAAGTCTATGGTGTATCAAGAGCTCACAACCATGTCCACACTCAACCTAATTAAACCAAACACTTTACACTACGAGGAAGAATGGAGGAGAGTTGATTTAGTATAACCAAGAAGAAATTCTCCTTGGATTAGCCAACTAAAAGCTTAGCTACCCATAGTCAAAGCAAGAACATACAAAATGTAAAGAGGCATGGAGATGAAAGAAAGCTTAAAACTTGTATTGATGGAAGAAGAAATTAAACTACAAAAGAAAATTTATTTCATACCAAAATAGAAAGCTTGGAAAGAAAAAACCCAAATGTAGACATGGAAATTCAAGAACATGAAGCTAGACTTGATTACACTTGAAATACATGAGATTAAAGTGCAAGAAGTAAACATTACAAGTGATTTAAAGCTTACTACAACTGAAATGGTGGAGAAAATGCAAAAACCTAACTTTCTCTCTAAAACTTGATCATCTTCCTTGAGTTTCTCTCTCAAAACTTGTGTAAAAACTGAATAATGGAGAATAGCCCAGTCAAAATTCGTCCATACCCCTTCCATGGTCTGTGTGAGTTGACTTCCTATGATTGGAAGGGGTATAGGTACTGCTATAAGCAACCACAGGCCCAACGTTGCCTCTTCCATGCTTCCCCCAACCACTCCTCTTCTCTCTCCTCCTCCTCCATGCTTTGTCTTCCAAAATCAAGCTTTAGGTGTAAGAGAGCATTATAATGTGTCATAGATGCCAGGGTATGTGTGGGGTGACAAGAGGTGAGCCCCTGAAGTAGGTGGAGTTGAGATTGCAAGCTTCTGGCGTTTTGGGGCAAAACCTACCGCTTTATACTTATTTCTTACTTCTAAGCAATTTTACTTTTCTTGTAATTATCACTCTGGTGATCTTTTACTGCTTTCATTTAATGTTAAGTTCAAAACTCATTTTGTCTTCAGATTTAATTTACTTGCTACTTTTCAGTCGTGTTGTTCTCTTTATGGTGTAGTCCATTATACTTCTATTTATTTAAAGTCCTTGAACCATAAGGCATAGAACAAAATTCAGAGGTTGTCTTACACCTCATTACAACCGTTTGAACAATCACGATTTTATAACCTCTCTTCGGTTCGAGTAAGTAAGGTCATACGTGTTTAGATTTGAAGTCTAATTAGACTTTGGCATGTCCGCAATCTGAAAATATGCCAAATAATGTCACAATTGCGATTTTAGTTTTTTTTTTTTTTATNGTCTTTCAAAATTTTTGCACATTAAGGTATTTGCTTGATGGCATCTAGGAGCGGAATGTTTATCTTCACCTGCTTAAACATTTCAATAATATCCAAATAGGTAACAGGTTTATCCAGTGGCTTCAAACGTTAGGGAAAAATGGCCGAAATAAGACAATCATGCACATTCAAATCAATAATTTTTTCCTTTTCAAGTGTCTCAGCCTCCTCGGAGTTGTCCTTAGTCTCTTTTTCATTTGTCAATGTGGCCTTTGGTGAGAGTTTTGGCAAAATTGTTTTGTCTATTTGTTTGCCATTCCTAAGGGTGGTGATCGCCTTGAATTGCTCACAACTCTCCTTGGTGGACTCGGATGACTCAATCACGTGTTGGCCCTTTGATTTTTCTCAAGGTTGAGCGGAAAATTTTTCTTTCTCTTGTTGGGATGACCCTATGGCATTGGTCAATTTAGTGATTTGAGTCCAAATATCATTAAAAGCAACGAAATTTTGGTTGTTGATTATTGTTTGGCTTTGAATGATTTGGTGCATGACATCCTCTAAATCCTTTTTGTGAGGAGGTTGGTAGGTAGGTGAGTTGGATGGTCCTTGTTGACCAAACCCTTGTTGGGGTGGATTTTGGAAAAATCTTGTTAGTTGGACCGTTGGTATTGGGATCTAGATGAGGGACCATGACCATAATAGGATTGGTTTTGCTTGGGTGGAATGAGAGGCGACAATGAGCTAGACCCGTGAGGAGTAGGGTTGTCATTCTTCCAATTAAAGTTCGGGTGATTGCTCCAACCCAAATTATATGTATTGGAATATGGAGAGAATAATTGACTACTTTGGTTGAAGGCATTCACTTGCTCATGATAAACCTCTATGAGTGCCGAAATGTTTGGGCACTTCGAGATAAAATGCTCAACCCTTTCACATATAAAGCAACACTCCTCGACCTTGGTAATGTTAGACATCTTATGCCTCCTATTCACTTCCAGACTTTCCACCTTGTGGGACAATTTTTGTGATTTTGGCTAGCAAGTCTTCTTGGTTAATCAAATTATACATCCCTCCCCCATTTGGTTGACTCCCTGGAAAAGACCTTGGTACATCAACAGGATCTGTGATATCCCATGATTGAGCATTTTTTGCCAATGTATTAAAGTATGCAAGTGTCTTATCGGGATCCTTGTTGAGAAACTCTCCATTGCACATCATTTCTATGAATTGTTGATGGCCTGGTGTAATTCTTGCATAGAAGAAACTAACCAATTGCCATGATTCGAATCCATAATGTGGAATGGATTATAGCAATTCCTCATATCGATCCCAACATTGATAAAATTGCTCATTGAATTTTTCTGAAAAATTTTGAATTTGTTTCTTAAGAGTAGTGGTCTTTGGCACTGGAAAAAATTTGTTTAAAAATTTGGAAAGCATTTGTGCCCAAGAACTTATCGATCAGGGTTTCAATGAGTTCAACCAAGTTTTGACTTTGTTTATGAGGGAGAAGGGAAATAATTGCATGTATGTTATGTCTTACATGACATGATTTATGAGGAATGTTGCAACAATTTCCTCAAATTCCTTAATGTGCAAATAAGGATTTTCTGTTTCAATTCCATGGAATTGAGGAAGTAATTGTAACATTCCCGGCTTAACAAGGAAGGAATGAGTTTAGATCGGTAGAAGTATGCACAAGGGGTGGTGCTTCGGGTTGATTGGAGATAATCCCTCATTGACCTTGCCAGAGGATCAATTGAGATATTGTTTCCCTCATTTCTTGGAGGGGGGAATTACATTCGAGGGTTTGGCATTTTAGGTTTTGCATTCCCCCGCCCCTTGAAATATTAGCACCATCATCTCCAAAGTTGTCTCCAGTATCCTCATGTAGCTCTTTGTTTAGATTCATGTTTGGTCCTATGGTACATCTCACTAATCTATTTTGGTCATCCGACCCCCACATACAAAAACACTATCTACAATTTAAAGGAAAAGTATACACAAATATATACAAAGGAGTAACGTAATTCAGCCCGTGATGAGAATCATGGGACTTACCTCTGTTGTCTGAAATCACCTTCTAATTTGATGCTTAGCCTTCCCTGGCTACGACGCTAAAAATGCTTAGATTCCAATTCACCCTAATCTTCAAACATGATCCAGGTAGTGTGTATATGGTTTATATGAATAGGTGGGTGTCACTCCCCCTCGCGTGTGATGCTAGCAATAGGGAAAAACATTTGTGTGAATGAAAATTTGTGTGTGCAAAAGTGCTCCCAAGGTGTAGAGAGACTTGTAATGTCGTGTTTTGCTTGGAATTGAGTATTCCAAGGTTGTCTCCTTAGGGAAGGATGGTCGAATTGTAGTGAAGGGTGATTTGTGAGAAAATGAAAAGTTCAAAATCTTGTGAGTTTTATGTTTTGGTGAATAGAGTTTGGATAAAATACAAGAAAACAAGGTTGACTATTCCAAAGAGGTCATTCCAATAGGAATGTCAAATCAACTCAATTCATTCAACCAATGATGCCTAGGTGTTTGATTGATTCGTAGGAAGTGAGGGACTAATGTATGGTGTAGGCTCATGCATACCCCATGACAAGTCTATGGTGTATCAAGAGCTCACAACCATGTCCACACTCAACCTAATTAAACCAAACACTTTACACTACGAGGAAGAATGGAGGAGAGTTGATTTAGTATAACCAAGAAGAAATTCTCCTTGGATTAGCCAACTAAAAGCTTAGCTACCCATAGTCAAAGCAAGAACATACAAAATGTAAAGAGGCATGGAGATGAAAGAAAGCTTAAAACTTGTATTGATGGAAGAAGAAATTAAACTACAAAAGAAAATTTATTTCATACCAAAATAGAAAGCTTGGAAAGAAAAAACCCAAATGTAGACATGGAAATTCAAGAACATGAAGCTAGACTTGATTACACTTGAAATACATGAGATTAAAGTGCAAGAAGTAAACATTACAAGTGATTTAAAGCTTACTACAACTGAAATGGTGGAGAAAATGCAAAAACCTAACTTTCTCTCTAAAACTTGATCATCTTCCTTGAGTTTCTCTCTCAAAACTTGTGTAAAAACTGAATAATGGAGAATAGCCCAGTCAAAATTCGTCCATACCCCTTCCATGGTCTGTGTGAGTTGACTTCCTATGATTGGAAGGGGTATAGGTACTGCTATAAGCAACCACAGGCCCAACGTTGCCTCTTCCATGCTTCCCCCAACCACTCCTCTTCTCTCTCCTCCTCCTCCATGCTTTGTCTTCCAAAATCAAGCTTTAGGTGTAAGAGAGCATTATAATGTGTCATAGATGCCAGGGTATGTGTGGGGTGACAAGAGGTGAGCCCCTGAAGTAGGTGGAGTTGAGATTGCAAGCTTCTGGCGTTTTTGGGCAAAACCTACCGCTTTATACTTATTTCTTACTTCTGAGCAATTTTACTTTTCTTGTAATTATCACTCTGGTGATCTTTTACTGCTTTCATTTAATGTTAAGTTCAAAACTCATTTTGTCTTCAGATTTAATTTACTTGCTACTTTTCAGTCGTGTTGTTCTCTTTATGGTGTAGTCCATTATACTTCTATTTATTTAAAGTCCTTGAACCATAAGGCATAGAACAAAATTCAGAGGTTGTCTTACACCTCATTACAACCGTTTGAACAATCACGATTTTATAACCTCTCTTCGGTTCGAGTAAGTAAGGTCATACGTGTTTAGATTTGAAGTCTAATTAGACTTTGGCATGTCCGCAATCTGAAAATATGCCAAATAATGTCACAATTGCGATTTTAGTTTTTTTTTTTTTTATAAAACCTCGTTATAACGAGGCAATTTTTATTAATAAAATAAAAATAACATCAAACGAGAGGGACAAAGAACATAACCCCTTTATGCAATCTAATGCAATTAATAATTGACCAATGAAAAAATACTTAAAGATTGTACTCAAAATAAAAAAACATGAGACCAAAAAGATAAACTCTCTAAATTCTACCTCCGCCTTTAGACTTCTCTCCAACGAGATTTCATCCTTTGGTTGAAAATTCCTTGATAATCTTGCAAAAGATGTAACNAGGGTTTCAATGAGTTCAACCAAGTTTTGACTTTGTTTATGAGGGAGAAGGGAAATAATTGCATGTATGTTATGTCTTACATGACATGATTTATGAGGAATGTTGCAACAATTTCCTCAAATTCCTTAATGTGCAAATAAGGATTTTCTGTTTCAATTCCATGGAATTGAGGAAGTAATTGTAACATTCCCGGCTTAACAAGGAAGGAATGAGTTTAGATCGGTAGAAGTATGCACAAGGGGTGGTGCTTCGGGTTGATTGGAGATAATCCCTCATTGACCTTGCCAGAGGATCAATTGAGATATTGTTTCCCTCATTTCTTGGAGGGGGGAATTACATTCGAGGGTTTGGCATTTTAGGTTTTGCATTCCCCCGCCCCTTGAAATATTAGCACCATCATCTCCAAAGTTGTCTCCAGTATCCTCATGTAGCTCTTTGTTTAGATTCATGTTTGGTCCTATGGTACATCTCACTAATCTATTTTGGTCATCCGACCCCCACATACAAAAACACTATCTACAATTTAAAGGAAAAGTATACACAAATATATACAAAGGAGTAACGTAATTCAGCCCGTGATGAGAATCATGGGACTTACCTCTGTTGTCTGAAATCACCTTCTAATTTGATGCTTAGCCTTCCCTGGCTACGACGCTAAAAATGCTTAGATTCCAATTCACCCTAATCTTCAAACATGATCCAGGTAGTGTGTATATGGTTTATATGAATAGGTGGGTGTCACTCCCCCTCGCGTGTGATGCTAGCAATAGGGAAAAACATTTGTGTGAATGAAAATTTGTGTGTGCAAAAGTGCTCCCAAGGTGTAGAGAGACTTGTAATGTCGTGTTTTGCTTGGAATTGAGTATTCCAAGGTTGTCTCCTTAGGGAAGGATGGTCGAATTGTAGTGAAGGGTGATTTGTGAGAAAATGAAAAGTTCAAAATCTTGTGAGTTTTATGTTTTGGTGAATAGAGTTTGGATAAAATACAAGAAAACAAGGTTGACTATTCCAAAGAGGTCATTCCAATAGGAATGTCAAATCAACTCAATTCATTCAACCAATGATGCCTAGGTGTTTGATTGATTCGTAGGAAGTGAGGGACTAATGTATGGTGTAGGCTCATGCATACCCCATGACAAGTCTATGGTGTATCAAGAGCTCACAACCATGTCCACACTCAACCTAATTAAACCAAACACTTTACACTACGAGGAAGAATGGAGGAGAGTTGATTTAGTATAACCAAGAAGAAATTCTCCTTGGATTAGCCAACTAAAAGCTTAGCTACCCATAGTCAAAGCAAGAACATACAAAATGTAAAGAGGCATGGAGATGAAAGAAAGCTTAAAACTTGTATTGATGGAAGAAGAAATTAAACTACAAAAGAAAATTTATTTCATACCAAAATAGAAAGCTTGGAAAGAAAAAACCCAAATGTAGACATGGAAATTCAAGAACATGAAGCTAGACTTGATTACACTTGAAATACATGAGATTAAAGTGCAAGAAGTAAACATTACAAGTGATTTAAAGCTTACTACAACTGAAATGGTGAAGAAAATGCAAAAACCTAACTTTCTCTCTAAAACTTGATCATCTTCCTTGAGTTTCTCTCTCAAAACTTGTGTAAAAACTGAATAATGGAGAATAGCCCAGTCAAAATTCGTCCATACCCCTTCCATGGTCTGTGTGAGTTGACTTCCTATGATTGGAAGGGGTATAGGTACTGCTATAAGCAACCACAGGCCCAACGTTGCCTCTTCCATGCTTCCCCCAACCACTCCTCTTCTCTCTCCTCCTCCTCCATGCTTTGTCTTCCAAAATCAAGCTTTAGGTGTAAGAGAGCATTATAATGTGTCATAGATGCCAGGGTATGTGTGGGGTGACAAGAGGTGAGCCCCTGAAGTAGGTGGAGTTGAGATTGCAAGCTTCTGGCGTTTTTGGGCAAAACCTACCGCTTTATACTTATTTCTTACTTCTGAGCAATTTTACTTTTCTTGTAATTATCACTCTGGTGATCTTTTACTGCTTTCATTTAATGTTAAGTTCAAAACTCATTTTGTCTTCAGATTTAATTTACTTGCTACTTTTCAGTCGTGTTGTTCTCTTTATGGTGTAGTCCATTATACTTCTATTTATTTAAAGTCCTTGAACCATAAGGCATAGAACAAAATTCAGAGGTTGTCTTACACCTCATTACAACCGTTTGAACAATCACGATTTTATAACCTCTCTTCGGTTCGAGTAAGTAAGGTCATACGTGTTTAGATTTGAAGTCTAATTAGACTTTGGCATGTCCGCAATCTGAAAATATGCCAAATAATGTCACAATTGCGATTTTAGTTTTTTTTTTTTTTATAAAACCTCGTTATAACGAGGCAATTTTTATTAATAAAATAAAAATAACATCAAACGAGAGGGACAAAGAACATAACCCCTTTATGCAATCTAATGCAATTAATAATTGACCAATGAAAAAATACTTAAAGATTGTACTCAAAATAAAAAAACATGAGACCAAAAAGATAAACTCTCTAAATTCTACCTCCGCCTTTAGACTTCTCTCCAACGAGATTTCATCCTTTGGTTGAAAATTCCTTGATAATCTTGCAAAAGATGTAACCTGCCATTTAAAGGAAAATCCTTCGAACTAAGATAAATCTTTGGTTGTTGGACAAAAATCCCTTTATTTGCCTAAAATTCACTGTTGCATTAGCATTCCCAAAAATATTGGTTATTTGAAAGTCCAATCTGCTTAGGATATGAGAAATCCTCATCCAAATATACCACAACTTCTAATTAAACTCCACACCACTAATTACCATCTTTACTAAAACCTTGGAGTCCCATACTATAAAAGCTTAAGTCCATGACATACACCAAAAATTCAGCCTGCATATTAGTAGACTCTTCATAATAATTAGAGCTTGCAGTCATTAACTATGATTTAAAATTCTGAAGCAAAAATCCACCACCAAATTCACTACAATTTTAGTTGCCTTTTTTTTTTTTTTTTCTAGAAGAGTTGCTTCTTTTCCAATTGGTTTCTAAACTGGTATTTTATACCAGCTAATTCTAAGTCTAAGGGTATGATAGTCATTCAAACTCAAAATGCACTGTTACACAAAGTATCTTCTTCGATGAACTTCTATCCCAATAATTTCTATCATTTTTTTCATCTTCCTCTTTCACTTTGAACACAATGGTCATCACTGAAACAGTAATCACTGAACAGTTACAACTTCTCTTAAAAGAAAAGACCTGATTTTGAGTCATCTTTATCCTTTCAATACAACGGTAACTAAATTTCACTAGAATGATGGTTGGACAATTTCTCACGTATTTGTTGTAACAAGTTGAAAAGGTTTTTGACGATTAGTTTGGCTCACTAAAAGTCAAAAAGTAATGAATTCCATGCTATGACAAGATAATGGTGTGACTATAAAATGCCATATTCCTACTCCACACTAATCACCATGCATATCCCGTTGTGGTTGTTATCATAGTTCTGAATAACTGTAACAGTCGTCATAATGGTAATGATAATAGAGTAACAAATGTGAAATAAAATGGACGTTACATAAAAGTAATGGAAATCGGGAACGTGAATTTTTTGTTTTCGATCACACCTCTCCCAAAAAGCAAATTTATGCATTTTTAACTCAAAACTTATGTAACTATAGGCCTTTTGTGATATGTTATACATTTTATTGTATCATAAATAATTATTTATGAATTTATCTTTTAATCATTGTATGATAAAAGATTTCTAGTGACTTTTAATTGAATGCAATCCACTTAAATCACTACAACAAATTTGTCTTTTAGCGACGAATTTTGGCGAGAATCAATAAAATTGGTTGTTAAAAAGTGCTTTTTGGCGACAATTTCAAATGTTTCTCGCGTTAAACTTTTTTGTGATATTTTTGGCGACCATTTTTTGTAGTTGTCGCCAATAGTCTTCGCAAAAACTTTCCCTCCAAAAAAAATTTGGAAAATGCTAATATTATGAGCGACAAAAAAATTTGTCGCAAAAATAATTTTTTTGTCGCAAATTTTTTGTCAAATACCGAAAAATAAAAAAACAAAAATAATAATACTTAGCGACAATACATGTTTGTCGCGGAAAAAAAATTAAAAATATTTTTGTTTGGCAACAAATGATAATTGGTCACAGAATATCATTACAAGAAAAACGTTTTTCTGCAACGATTTTTTGCGATGTGTAAGAGTAAGAAAAAATGTCACCCAAAAAAGATATTCTACAACAAATATTATGTTTCATCACCAAAAAGTATTAAACAACATTTTGGCGACAATTATTTATACTTGTCGCTACAAAAATAAGGGTCTTTTATGACAAATTTTTTACGGCGGCTGTATTCACAGTCACAAAAGGCGTGTTTGAGACAATTTTTTGTGGTGGCTGTGTTTGTTGTCACAAAAAACGTGTTTGTATCAATATTTTGTTAATAAATTTGTGGCAACTATTTTTCTTGCCATAAATAGTGTCATAACTCAAAAGAAATTTTTATAAAACATTAAAACGGTGTTTTAGATTAAAAAATAGTTTATTGTTTAAAGAAGAAAAAGTCTACAAAAAAATTGTATTGGGCACAATTATTTTTCATGGTACTATATATTTTATAAAATTACGTAATTTTACATCAAAAGACGATTTTTAGTTCAATGGGAAAAAAATTAAACTCTACAAAGTCAATTTTTTATATCAAAATTAGGGGTGTCAAAATATGACACGACTCGTTAACACGACACAAAATTAGTGGGTTTGAGTATTTCTTAAACCACGTGTTTAGTAAACGAATGGATCTGAAAATACTAAATTAGGGTCTTTTTATTTTTAATATTAATTTTTAAAAAAAATTAATTTACTTTTTATTCATTATGTGAGAGAGACATAAGAAGGACGCATTACTGTTGCTGAGAAAANCATAAGAAGGATGCATTACTGTTGCTGAGAAAAATATTTTAATTTTAATTTTATTTTTTTTAAAAGAAATAGTGTTCAATTTTAACTTTTCTTAAAAAATTTTTACTTATTTTTACAGGGGGAGAGTGAGCAGGGGTGAATATGAATTTATTTTTGAGTACTTTTTATTTATTTATTTTCTAATGTTATGAATTAGATTATGGACCTAAATTATTACAATAAAAATTTTGAATGTACTTAATTTTTTGGGGTTTTTTTGGAGGGTTTAAAATTTAAAGGATTTAAATTTTTTCTGGGTTAATAATGTACCTAAAATTATAGGGCATTCTAAAAATTTGGGCCCTAAAGGCCAAGCTTTTTTTTTTTTTTTATGGCTATTGGAGTTTGATCTAAATTCTCCAAGTGTTTTATTCCTTATTTATTTGGTATTAGTTTGCAATTAGAATTTTAATGAGTTTAAGAGTTTTGACCCATAGAGTATTCCATTTAATTTAGTGTTTCTTGATTTTATTTCTTGTTTTGCTTTCTTTTGATTAATTGTGTGCGTGTGGGGTTATTTCGAATGTTTAATTATTTAGAGATCCAATACAATTGATAGACCTATCAAAAACTAGGAGACGCAAATTTTTTTTTGTTGCCTATAAAATTATTAAATTTTAATTTATTGCCCCAATTGCCAAAAAAAAAAGACCAAAAAAAAAAATTTATCCGCCGTTCCCCCCTTCCCTTTTTCCTTTTTTTACCTCCTTTTTGGCCCTTTTTTTCACTTCTTTTTCTTTTCCCTCTTTTCTTTGTCTTCTTCCTAGCGGCAGTAGGCTCCTAACTTTCTTCTTTTTCTTTTAACTTTTTTCTTTGTCTTCTGCCAACGGCGGCACTCACATACCTTTCTTTCTTGGGGCAATCAAACGTCTTCTTCCAGTGGCAGCCACACTCACAAAAAGGTACGTCTATTATCTATCTCTCGTTCAATTTCGGGTAATCAACATTCTTTGTTGTTTTTTGATTTGTGAATTTTTTTTATGTTATCTTCTTTTGAATGATAATCAAGGTAAATATAATAATTCTCATTAATTTTATGTTTATAGAATTTGTTGAATTGATGTTTATTTTAATTATACTAGTTAATTTATTTGTCGTACGAAATATTTTATATTAAAACCATGGATCATTGTATCCAAAACCAAGTTCTAAGTGAATCTTGGAATTTTGATTGACTAAAAGGTGTTAATGTCATTTACAAATTTAATGAGGACGTTTTTTTTAAATCAAAAGTGTTTCTAACATGTTCACATCTTATAGTAGTATATAAATAGATAAAATAATGTGTACCCCACCTACATTTCTTCCTCCAAAAATTACTGTGTTGGTTTCTGGTAAAGTCCACTAACAAAAAGATTCTTAAGGAGGATGAATTACATTCTTAATGAAGTTAAACGTGTCCATGTAATGGGGATGCAAAAGGACTTCACCTATGTCACTCGAATTCATGTTCTGCCCTTTGGATTGTTCATGAAACTAGGACGTAGTGCATGACCATTATATAATAGTGTTGAGCGACGTATGTTGAAACGTATACCAACAAGATATTAGTTTGTGTATGGTGTTTTTTGATTTTGTCCTATTACTATAGAATACTTGGTTTAATGTTAGGCAATCAATGACTTAGATAAAATTTCGATGTACTAATACTAATTGAAGGTTTAAGGTGATAAGTTGAAAGACACCTTCTTCTTGTATTTGAAATGACATATCTATTAATTGAGTGACGTTCACAATTATATAATCAAAATTGGGGATTGTTGAGACTTTATTTGTAGTTTGATTGAATAATTGAATTGTTTTGAATAGTTGTGATTAAGTAAAAATACCAGAGAATAAATGGTTCACCAAGTTAAAGAGTTAGGCAAGTCTACTGTAATAGAATATCTTGCTCCTGTGGTGTAATTCCTCTTTTGTCCTCCTTCTAGCGTCTGCTAGGTGACTTGAATGATTGTCGAGCTGCTCCGGCAAATGCCAAGGTAAATTAGATCCTATTAGTTCAAGTCAGTCACACTTTAATTAGGTTAGCCAATCCATCCACAGTGTTGTTTGCGTTGCATATTTTCTCTTGCTATCATCAGTGCCCATTAGGAAAAAGCATCTACTTAGAAAGGTTGTGACTATTAAAAAAATACACCTCTTTAAAGGATCATGAAAAATACATCTCCAAGTTGTGGTTAGAGTCTTAAGCACGGGTAATGCTTGAAGGATTTTGGATTTTTCATGTGAACTCATTATGCCAACACAATTAAATCATTGGTTAACTTAATTATACTTCAAATTATTTTAAACAATATTTTTGATCTAATTTGTTGCAGCTCATCATCATTAATAGACATGTCCACACATGTCCTCATTTACCTAGGAATTATTTGAAACTTTGTAGGATATCCAATTCTTTCATTTTCTAAGTTGAAAACAACAAGTTTAGGCATCGAAGTGCAAACCAATCTCTTGAATCTTATTCCTTTGCTAATTTTGTGAAGGGAGAATTCTTGATTCTAAACTCGTCTCTTCATTGTTAGTTTGCTTTCTCTAGATTAATTGAGATATTTAATGCTATTTAAAAGTTTCATTGTATTTAGATAATATTTATTTGGTGATATGATTTTTTGAATTGTCTAGTTTCGAATATATCAGGAATGGATATATATACCTTTATGTTAGTTAGTGTTTCTCTATCTAATTAGTTTAAAAAAATACAGTTTCATAGGTACATTAATTGAAATGGATAAGAGTTGGATGACAGTTAGGAAAAGATCTAGTAAGCAATATATTGATGGGGTGAAGTTGTTTATCAAATTTGCAATGCCACGAACAGGACAAAATGGAAAAATTCGGTGTTCGTGTAAGAATTGCATGAATCTTGAATGGCATACTGAAGAGACTGTGAAAATTCATTTGTGCTGGAAAGGGATTATGGCTTCTTATACGGTGCGGGTACACCATGGGGAACCTGTCCCTTTGAATGAACACAATGAGGATAATAACATCGGTGAAACCCTCCAAGATGACACGACAAACTCTGAAGCTAATGATCGTGATGAATTACCTGATATGGTAGAAGATGTGGGCATGAGGACTTTCATGGATTCTGTTTGGGGGGAATTGGATTTTGGTGATACTGGTGATTATGATGATAAAGAGGATGTAAAGAACTTTGAAAAATTAGTGCATGATGCTCAACGTGAGGTGTATCTAGGATGCACAGAATTTACTATGCTATCAGCGGTTGTCAAATTACTTCATGTGAAGGTGTTGAACAAGTGGAGCAATAAGTCATTCAACATGTTGTTGGAGATATTGAAGGTTCTTCTTCCAAAAGGTAACATACTTCCAAATTCCATTTATGATGCTAAGAAGTTCTTACGAGCTTTAGGATTGGGATATGTTCCCATTCATGCATGTAAGTATGATTGTGCATTATTTTGGAAAGAGAATGAAAATCGAGAAAATTGTCCAGAATGTGGAGAATCTAGATACAAGATCAATGATGGCAAGGGTAAGAAGATTACTCATAATATTCTGCGTTATTTTCCATTAAAACCAAGGTTACAGAGGTTATACATGTCAAGGAAGACTACTACAGATATGAGATGGCACACGGATAAACGTGTAGATGATGAGAATGGGTCAAGGCATCCTACCGATGCTGTAGAATGGCAGAAATTTGATTTAAAATATCCTGCCTTTGCTCAAGATCCACGTAATGTTAGATTAGGGTTAGCCACCGATGGTTTTAACCCTTTTGGAAACATGAGCAATATATATAGCGTATGGCCTGTCATACTTATGTCTTATAATTTGCCTCCATGGAAATGTATGAAAGACCCATACTTTATGATGTCTTTGCTTATTCCCGGTCCGCAATCACCTGGGAAAGATATTGATGTCTATATGCGGCCGTTAATCGAGGAGTTGAAAGAATTATGGGAAGTTGGGGTAGTAACTTATGATGCATATACCAAAGATACTTTTCGAATGGATGCGGCCTGCATATAGAGAAAAATATATGTGACAATATTCTTGGAACATTGCTTAGTATAGATGGAAAGAATAAGGACACTGAAAAGGCTCGTTTAGATTTGGAGGATTTGAATATAAGAAAAGAATTGCACCTTCAGAAGCGAGGTGATTCTTATCTGAAACCCCCAGCATGGTACACATTGTCCCCGAAGGAAAAACATGGTTTTTGTGAGTTCCTAAAATCAGTTAAGTATCCTGATGGCTATGCTGCAAATATCTCAAGATCTGTAAGTGCTAAGGATGGAAAAGTATTGGGTTTGAAAAGTCATGATTGTCATGTTCTCTTATAGCGGCTCATTCCGATTGGAATACGTGGGTATCTTGACAAAGAAATTTATACTGCTTTGTTTGAGTTAGGTAATTTTTTTCAGCAACTCTGTTCGAAAACATTGAGGGTTAAAGACTTGAAGATATCTCATGATCAAATAGCTTTAATACTTTGTAAGTTGGAAAAGATTTTTTCACCAGCATTCTTTGATGTTATGGTCCATCTAGTTGTACACTTGCCTCGGGAGGCAATTCTTGCCGGACCAGTTCATTACCGCTGGATGTACCCGATTGAAAGGTAATAATCCTTCTGATATCAATACATGTATTGTTGACTTAAATCTTATTGTACTTATATTGTATAAAGGTATCTTGACACTTTGAAGAAGTACATTGGAAATCGAGCTCATCCTGAAGGTTCGATCGCGGAAGCTTATATTGTGAATGAGTNTTATGCTACATGGGACATCGTCGTTACTTGCCGCAAGACCATTCATGGCATCGGAGAAAGTTGTTTGACGGTAAGTATGAGAAGCGATCAAAACCATTAGATCTATCTGGGGATGAGGTTTTGGAACAACTACAATCATTAACAAGTGTCAAGTTTGGGAAGCATCCAAGTAACAGGAAAATAAAACGCACATCTGAGGATCTTAATTGGACAAAGAAAAGCATTTTCTTTGAGCTACCATACTGGGTAAAATTAAATCTCAGACACAACTTTGATGTCATGCATATAGAGAAAAATATATGTGACAATATTCTTGGAACATTGCTTAGTATAGATGGAAAGAATAATGACACTGAAAAGGCTCGTTTAGATTTGGAGGATTTGAATATAAGAAAAGAATTGCACCTTCAGAAGCGAGGTGATTCTTATCTGAAACCCCCAGCATGGTACACATTGTCCCCGAAGGAAAAACATGGTTTTTGTGAGTTCCTAAAATCAGTTAAGTATCCTGATGGCTATGCTGCAAATATCTCAAGATCTGTAAGTGCTAAGGATGGAAAAGTATTGGGTTTGAAAAGTCATGATTGTCATGTTCTCTTATAGCGGCTCATTCCGATTGGAATACGTGGGTATCTTGACAAAGAAATTTATACTGCTTTGTTTGAGTTAGGTAATTTTTTTCAGCAACTCTGTTCGAAAACATTGAGGGTTAAAGACTTGAAGATATCTCATGATCAAATAGCTTTAATACTTTGTAAGTTGGAAAAGATTTTTTCACCAGCATTCTTTGATGTTATGGTCCATCTAGTTGTACACTTGCCTCGGGAGGCAATTCTTGCCGGACCAGTTCATTACCGCTGGATGTACCCGATTGAAAGGTAATAATCCTTCTGATATCAATACATGTATTGTTGACTTAAATCTTATTGTACTTATATTGTATAAAGGTATCTTGACACTTTGAAGAAGTACATTGGAAATCGAGCTCATCCTGAAGGTTCGATCGCGGAAGCTTATATTGTGAATGAGTGTTTGACTTTTTGTTCACTATATCTAAATGGGATGGAAACTGTATTTAATCGT
Organism: Ilex paraguariensis; assembly: GCA_963454935.2. Classification (NCBI taxonomy): domain Eukaryota; kingdom Viridiplantae; phylum Streptophyta; class Magnoliopsida; order Aquifoliales; family Aquifoliaceae; genus Ilex; species Ilex paraguariensis. The sequence goes on from CAUOFW020003835.1 coordinate 242,493, forward strand.
GAGGAACGAAATAACTATGGCGGTGAACGTAGTCCAAGGTTGATGGTGTTCTCGCAAAATGTTCATCTCTTTGGAACAATAACAAATGCAACTGAGGTGTCCCAAACGGAGCGTGATATAGCTCAATGGTTTGTTTTGCATAACAGCCCTGAAATAGATTCATATTTGGAGTAAGTTGATTTTTTAAATATGTGAATGCATGATTTTAATTTTTTTTAATTGATTTACAATCAAATTTTTTTGTAAGTAGACAGCACAAAAACATATTGCGAGAGCAAAATGAACAAGACATTCATCGAAGGCATCAACATGAATTTTCCNGAAGCGAGGTGATTCTTATCTGAAACCCCCAGCATGGTACACATTGTCCCCGAAGGAAAAACATGGTTTTTGTGAGTTCCTAAAATCAGTTAAGTATCCTGATGGCTATGCTGCAAATATCTCAAGATCTGTAAGTGCTAAGGATGGAAAAGTATTGGGTTTGAAAAGTCATGATTGTCATGTTCTCTTATAGCGGCTCATTCCGATTGGAATACGTGGGTATCTTGACAAAGAAATTTATACTGCTTTGTTTGAGTTAGGTAATTTTTTTCAGCAACTCTGTTCGAAAACATTGAGGGTTAAAGACTTGAAGATATCTCATGATCAAATAGCTTTAATACTTTGTAAGTTGGAAAAGATTTTTTCACCAGCATTCTTTGATGTTATGGTCCATCTAGTTGTACACTTGCCTCGGGAGGCAATTCTTGCCGGACCAGTTCATTACCGCTGGATGTACCCGATTGAAAGGTAATAATCCTTCTGATATCAATACATGTATTGTTGACTTAAATCTTATTGTACTTATATTGTATAAAGGTATCTTGACACTTTGAAGAAGTACATTGGAAATCGAGCTCATCCTGAAGGTTCGATCGCGGAAGCTTATATTGTGAATGAGTGTTTGACTTTTTGTTCACTATATCTAAATGGGATGGAAACTGTATTTAATCGTGAGGAACGAAATAACTATGGCGGTGAACGTAGTCCAGGGTTGATGGTGTTCTCGCAAAATGTTCATCTCTTTGGAACAATAACAAATGCAACTGAGGTGTCCCAAACGGAGCGTGATATAGCTCAATGGTTTGTTTTGCATAACAGCCCTGAAATAGATTCATATTTGGAGTAAGTTGATTTTTTAAATATGTGAATGCATGATTTTAATTTTTTTTAATTGATTTACAATCAAATTTTTTTGTAAGTAGAGAGCACAAAAACATATTGCGAGAGCAAAATGAACAAGACATTCATCGAAGGCATCAACAGGAATTTTCCAAGTGGTTTGAAAAACGAGTAAGTAATAATTTATGAAATACTTGGTGTAGTCCAATGTTTGTTTTACTGGAAAAATGGTAATTTTGTTTTCCTTATGATATTTTTGTAGATCAATCAATTACGATCTGAAAGTTCAACTGAAGCTATTGATGAATTATGGTCATTAGCAAATGGTCCTAATTTTATGGTTAGAATGTATTCTGGTTGCATATGCAATGGAATTCGATTTCACACCAGGGATCGCGATAACCGTCGTAAAACCCAAAATAGTGGATTAGTTGTTGAAGGGGATCATGAGAACGAAACAATTGACTACTACAGTTATTTATGTAAAGTATGGGAAATGAATTATATTTTCGGATTTCGTGTTGTTCTGTTCCAATGTGAATGGTTCAATCTTGCTAAGGGAAAAACAGTTCATATTGATGCACATTTCACAAGTATTGATGTTAGAAGTCGTTGGTACAAAGATGATCCATTTGTCCTACCTAGTCAGGTGCAACAAGTTTTCTATGTTAATGACACTAAATATGGTCTACATTGGCAAATAGTGCAAAGGGTCCAACATCGAGGCATATGGGATATACCAGAGTTAACTGACGAAGAAGTAGGTGATGATGATGAACTTTTTGGTCCAAGAGATGCGTTTCAACAAGATGAAACCACTGAGGATGTTCCTATAGTAGTTGAAGATCGTGATACCTACCCATTTCGTAGGACTGAGCTTGATCCTGCGCTTATTCCAAGTAAAAGGGTTATGACATCTGAAAATAGACAAGATGATAATATTGATAATGATTTCATTTGTGATGACGATGATGAGACACTATTAGAGTATGGTAATTCTGAAGAAGAAATGAATAGCATTTCTGAATCTGATATTAATCCAGATATGTAGAATATTTTAGGCAAATTTACTAGGCAATGGTATGATTATTTATTATTTATTATTTATTTTATTTATGATTATATATTTACATAATCACCTAAATATCTTAATGTTACAGGATACATATGCCTCCAAAACGTAAACTCGGCTTATCTGTGCCTACACGTTCAGATGTGCCATCTGGTGGGACGATTGGTTCACTGATATCGATTACACCTAGTCCACGTACTGAGGTTAGCAACAAAAGTATGATTTTATTTGCTTAAGTTGAATCTAAACTATTTTATATTATTTAATTTTATTTTGTGCTTGGTACGATCGACCTCGAGACGAAGGCGAGGTCTTACTCAAGGAAAGGCTACAGAGAAGTTATTAGTATCACATGAAAAATTACGTGTTGAGATCCCCAAAAGTGTGGGTGCTCCTGTTGGTGAAAATGCACAGCGTTTTATCACGGAGATTGGAACCCTGGCTAGGGGTTTTGTCCCAGTCAGGGATGTGACCCAATGGCACGAGTTACCTATTGAAAAACAGGCCCCTATCATTGCAAGACTCTTGGTAATTAATTTTTTTTAATGTTTCTAGTTAACATAAATATTTATTTTTTCTTGAAATGATATACTACTTTTACGTGCAGACTAAGTTCAATGTTGTGGGATATGGTGAATTTGATCATGTTGCGGAATTCATTGACAAAAAGTTTGCTAAGTTGTATAGTCATTACCGTTGTAGAATGCATAAGTATTACATTAGCTTGGTGGAGTCTGGGGTGGATCCAAAAAGTAAGCCTTATCGAGAAGTTAGTCAAGATGATTGGATTTATATAATAGAACATGTCTACAAGGATCAAAACTTTCAGGTAATTTGTTGATGGTTTTTAATGCAATATAAATGCATAATTTGTTGTTCTCATACAATTTTGTTTTTTGTAGAAACGATCAAAGACAAATTCTGAAAATCGTGCTAAGTTGCCCTATAATCACACTATGGGTTCTAAGTCTTTTATTTCTGCGATGCATGATATGGTTATAATTTTTTAACTTAAAATTATTTGTCTTTTATTTGTTTAAAATGTTGAAAGTATATAGTTTCACATAAATTTTTGAAAACAGTTGGACCTCGAGACACATGAGCCACCTCATATCGTGGACTTTTTTTATAAGACCCACATCAGCAAGAAGTCAATGAAGTGGATTTCACCAGAAGCACAGTCTCGATATGTAAGAGTATCAATTGTCTTTGTATTTCCATTTTCACAATACAATGGTTTTGTTATTGGGTTAAAACTTTTTAAAAAATTTAGGAACGGATGAAGGAGTTGAAGGATCAACCAATAGAAGATGGTGCATCCCCGTTGTCTCAAGAGGAGATTGTATGCACTGTCCTTGGCAATAAGTCCAGTTATGGGGTTGGCCCGAAATCATTTTCTTCAATAAATGTTTCCAAAACTCTTGAACAAGAGCAGGAGGTAAGAGGTTTGAAGGCAGTTGTTGCAACTCTTCAGGGTGAAAATGAAAGTAGACAAAGAGAGTTGGATGAGACTAAGGCAAAACTCGAACAAATGGAAAAGACACAAGAGATAATGTTGCGTCAAATGACAGAGGTAAAGTTGGCGATGCAACATGGTGGAGGCAATAGGGAGACTAGCGAGACGACTTCATCTTGGTAAGTATTTTCAGTTATAAACATATGCTTAATTAACTATTTATTCAAGCAAATAATTTTTTAGTTTTGTTAATGCACTTTTGTTGTGTTTGATACAGATTAACAATTGATTCCTTGGAGTTGGTTTTGGTGATGAGATCTCTTCCTCTATGATCCAAGTAGTTTGAGTTCTTGTGGCATCTAGATATTGTGACATTTATTTTATTTTTTTTTAGTTTAGTTTTTTACATGGGATGTTTTGGTATGAGATTTTATTATGAAATTATATACGAAAGTTTTGGAATAAGTTCTTGTATCAATGTTTTTAAATGTGTTTTGAATGAATGATTTGAAAATTTTGTTTTGTTTTGTTTTATGGATTATTAATTTTATAATGATCTTCAATTATTGAAGCGCTACAGTGAATTTATTTTGATTTATTACGAGGACAATAGTAATCATAAAATGTCATTATTTAGAAATGATTTTGTTTGGCGATGAGTAAAATTTGGTCACTAAAAATCTCTTATTTTGGTGACAAATAAATTTTGTCGCCTATTATTTAAAAGGTGAGAGTATTCATTTGTTATTTGGCGACGAAAATATGTTAGTTGCAAAAACTGTACCTTGATTTTCAGTGAAAAATATTATGTCATTGCCAAAGTGAAAAATATTATGTCATTGCCAAAGAGAAAAAATATGACCATAATATAATTTCTTTCAGCGACGAAAATATGTTAGTTGCAAAAAATGTNTAGAATGCAAGGACTTCCTGTTGTTCATTTTCTGGTACGCATCTCTGCATAACTTGGTCAGGACAATACTTGAACAGATACGGGTTGTTGAAGTAAAAGTACTTCACATTGCTTGGTTGTTTTCGTTGTATTTCNCGCCAAAAAGAAAAAATATGACCATAATATAATTTTTTTCGGCGACGAAGATTTTTTTGTGACAAGTAGATGAATTTTTAAGCGACTAAGTTTTTTGTCACTGATAATCTACTTTAGCGACGATACTTTAATTGGTCGTCAAAAACTTTCAGTGGCGAGCCTGCCGCGACAAACTGGCAACCAAGTTTTTTTGTCGCAAAAAACTTTTAGCGGCGAATTATTCACTTTTAGCGATGATTTATTTTGTCAGTAAAAAACATTTTTCTTGTAGTGAATATTTTTGAGAGAATTTAGAAACCATAGCCAATTGAGATTTTATCTAGAATCTTTTTTTTTTTTTTATTATGGTTATACATTCCTAAAAGATGGAAAATATTAGCAAAATATAAACAAAAAATCTGTTAATTTTATTGGGCCCAAGCTAGACCCATTTTCTACATTTGGGCCAACTTATATCTCTTGGTTGCACAATAAGGGGCAACTTGTCTTTTAACACATAATAACCAGGCCCTAAAACTAATCTCTTTTACCTCCATTTTCTCGGCTGTCCATCTACCTTAGAGGAGCACCAGCTCAATAGAGCCTTCTTATAGAAATGTGATCCACCATCGCTTATCATTGCCTGAAGCATCCCAAACCTCGAAAAAATATTCTCCTTGAGAAACTTGACCACGACCCGGTGGTCATTGGTCTTAGTCGGGATAGCCTCCACCCATTTGGACACATAGTCCACGATCAGCAAAATATATAAGTAGCCAAATGACAGAGGTAAGAGACTGATGAAGTCGATGCCCCAACAATCGAATATCTCAATAACAAGCATAGGGGAGAGGGACATCATGTTCCTTTGGGTCACACTACCCAAACGTTGGCACCTATCACAAAATGAAATATAATCTTTTACTAGAGAAGGCCAATAAAAACCTGATTGTAGAACTTTTGCCAAAGTCTTCTTTGCAGAGAAATGACCACCGAATGACAGAATGCAAGGACTTCCTGTTGTTCATTTTCTGGTACGCATCTCTGCATAACTTGGTCAGGACAATACTTGAACAAATACGGGTTGTTGAAGTAAAAGTACTTCACATTGCTTGGTTGTTTTCGTTGTATTTCCTAGTCTCCGAACATCTTCTCTCAATGTGTATGTATGATGTGTGTGTGAAGGGGAGTGCCATTCTCCTTTGGGATGATGTCAAAAGAAAGGGCAAGGGAATGGTGGTAATGAAATGTGCAAGTGAGCAAAAATGTATCCCAAACGCAAGAAGAATTTTGTGTGTCATGTTTTACTTAGAGGTATTCCAAGGTCATTTCCATGGGGAAGGTTGTGAATCATTTTGAAAGTGATTTTTTTGATGAAGAAAGGTGTAAAATATTTTGTAGTTGAATTTTGGTCTGTGAGTTGTATTTTGATGAAAATGAAATGGAAAGCAAGTGTTGGCTAATCCAAAGGATTCATTCAAATGGGAATACGAAGTCAACTCGAAACCTTCCTCCAATGGTGCGTAAATGAACGATTGATTCGTGGGAAGTGAGGGATAATATGGAAGTGAAGATCTAAGCATAACACATGACAATGCCTAAGGGATATCAAGGACTCACACTCCAGTCCACACTCAACCCAGTCAAACCGAACCACCGTACACCGAAAGGAGGAGAGGGGATGAGATGAGATGGCATACCCAAGTAGAGGTCTCCCTTGGATTAGCCAACTTAAGGATTTAGCTATTCATACTTAAAAGAAAGACAACAATGGAAATGGAAGACATTCTAAAGTGATTCAAGATTGTAGCTAAGATAATGCAAGAAAACTTAAACTAGACAAAAATGAATTTAATACCCATTTACAGGTAAGAAATTGAACAATATAGAAGCATTAATGGTAGAAACTTTAATGGAAGACTAAACTTGAAAAAAAACTAGAAATTAATGGCATTCAAAGCATTAAAGGAAGCTTGGANGTAAAAAACATTTTTCTTGTAGTGAATATTTTTGAGAGAATTTAGAAACCATAGCCAATTGAGATTTTATCTAGAATCTTTTTTTTTTTTTTTTTTTGGTTATACATTCCTAAAAGATGGAAAATATTAGCAAAATATAAACAAAAAATCTGTTAATTTTATTGGGCCCAAGCTAGACCCATTTTCTACATTTGGGCCAACTTATATCTCTTGGTTGCACAATAAGGGGCAACTTGTCTTTTAACACATAATAACCAGGCCCTAAAACTAATCTCTTTTACCTCCATTTTCTCGGCTGTCCATCTACCTTAGAGGAGCACCAGCTCAATAGAGCCTTCTTATAGAAATGTGATCCACCATCGCTTATCATTGCCTGAAGCATCCCAAACCTCGAAAAAATATTCTCCTTGAGAAACTTGACCACGACCCGGTGGTCATTGGTCTTAGTCGGGATAGCCTCCACCCATTTGGACACATAGTCCACGATCAGCAAAATATATAAGTAGCCAAATGACAGAGGTAAGAGACTGATGAAGTCGATGCCCCAACAATCGAATATCTCAATAACAAGCATAGGGGAGAGGGACATCATGTTCCTTTGGGTCACACTACCCAAACGTTGGCACCTATCACAAAATGAAATATAATCTTTTACTAGAGAAGGCCAATAAAAACCTGATTGTAGAACTTTTGCCAAAGTCTTCTTTGCAGAGAAATGACCACCGAATGACAGAATGCAAGGACTTCCTGTTGTTCATTTTCTGGTACGCATCTCTGCATAACTTGGTCAGGACAATACTTGAACAAATACGGGTTGTTGAAGTAAAAGTACTTCACATTGCTTGGTTGTTTTCGTTGTATTTCCTAGTCTCCGAACATCTTCTCTCAATGTGTATGTATGATGTGTGTGTGAAGGGGAGTGCCATTCTCCTTTGGGATGATGTCAAAAGAAAGGGCAAGGGAATGGTGGTAATGAAATGTGCAAGTGAGCAAAAATGTATCCCAAACGCAAGAAGAATTTTGTGTGTCATGTTTTACTTAGAGGTATTCCAAGGTCATTTCCATGGGGAAGGTTGTGAATCATTTTGAAAGTGATTTTTTTGATGAAGAAAGGTGTAAAATATTTTGTAGTTGAATTTTGGTCTGTGAGTTGTATTTTGATGAAAATGAAATGGAAAGCAAGTGTTGGCTAATCCAAAGGATTCATTCAAATGGGAATACGAAGTCAACTCGAAACCTTCCTCCAATGGTGCGTAAATGAACGATTGATTCGTGGGAAGTGAGGGATAATATGGAAGTGAAGATCTAAGCATAACACATGACAATGCCTAAGGGATATCAAGGACTCACACTCCAGTCCACACTCAACCCAGTCAAACCGAACCACCGTACACCGAAAGGAGGAGAGGGGATGAGATGAGATGGCATACCCAAGTAGAGGTCTCCCTTGGATTAGCCAACTTAAGGATTTAGCTATTCATACTTAAAAGAAAGACAACAATGGAAATGGAAGACATTCTAAAGTGATTCAAGATTGTAGCTAAGATAATGCAAGAAAACTTAAACTAGACAAAAATGCATTTAATACCCATTTACAGGTAAGAAATTGAACAATATAGAAGCATTAATGGTAGAAACTTTAATGGAAGACTAAACTTGAAAAAAAACTAGAAATTAATGGCATTCAAAGCATTAAAGGAAGCTTGGAAGATTCTTACATGAAAATAGAAGACAATGCATGGAGGAAAATGTAAAAATCTCAACTTCTTTCTCTAACACTATTCATCTTCTTTCTAGAGCTTCTCTCTCTATATATTACAATGTGTATCTTGCATCCTCTGTATCTTGGTGTATATTGCCTCCCAAAAACATCCATGGAGTCCAGCTCAAGTCTTGTAATGTGATCTCCATCCATTGGCTGTCAAGAGAATGGGTTGGACAGGGTGGTGTAGGTATAGCCTGCACACCCTACACATTCTTTCTCTTCTTTCCTCATTTATGATCAAAGCCTCAAAAGTCCATGAAAGAGGACATTAGGGATGTTCATGGTGTAAGACATGTCAAGGATAGGTAGGAGGATGAGTGGTGGGACCCTGAAAATGGCAGAGCCTGATATGCAGAAGTTGGGTTGTGTCAGCAGAGAGTATCGGTACTGAGTACTGGTATTGCGAACTCCAGTAGCATAAGAGTACCGGTACTGTTTCCTCCAGTAGCACAAGAGTACCAGTACTGAGTACCGGTACTGCGAACTACAGTAGCATAATAGTACTGGTACTGTTTCTTCCAGTAGCATAAGAGTACCGGTATTGTTTCTCCTGTTTTTGCTAGTTCTTTGGTTTCCTCCCCTCCAAAGCTATCTTCAAGACATCCTTTCATTAGAATTCACCTCAAATCACCAGAGAAGGCTTAAAGAAGCAACATTTATCACCTTTTATCTGCAAACACCACAAATCTTCATTAATAGCTTAAACAACACAAATCCACTCATTTAATCCCCAAAAGCAGTGAAAAAGGAATGTATTAGCGCATGAAATATGCAATGTTTTGTGCTAATCACACCCCCCAACTTGAGTTTTTCCTAGTCCCTAGCAACATTTATCTTTAAAATAAAGTAACAAGCATACCATATGATTATCCATTTAAATAAGTAATTAACCCAAACAATCAAAATACATAAATCATAATGCAATTGAAGAAATAAATTTGGACAGATTGAAACAAAAAATGTGGTATTCCATTAATGTGTTTTCAAAGTTGGATTAGATGGAGTCAGACATCAAAAAGAGACAAAATGACCTATGACCTAAGGGTTCTTCTACTAGGCCAACGACTCTAACCTAACAAGGTACCATCCAACACAAAAATAAATGACAAACACCACGACACATCTTACTCCTCATCCTCATCATCGTCCTCCTTATCATCTTCCTCATTATCTCCTTCCTCTTCCTTATCAGCATCATCATCATCCTCCTCCTCCACCTCAACCACTGTGGAGGTAGAAGGGACAGATACAGAAGGGCCATCAGCTGGTGGTGTGGGCTCTTCTAAGATGGGTCTTCCTGGGAATGTGTGCATGAATAGCTCATTCATCATTAATGAAATACCATGCATCGACACCTTGAACCCATGCACTATCATCTCTAAGGCATCCAAGCATTGAGGGATCGAATGTGGTGGTCTAGCTGTGGATGGCCCAGCAGAAGAGGATGGTCCAGGAGCCTCAGAATCGGAGTCCAATGCCCTAGCTCGCTCCCCCTATCTAACCGGCCTCCTCTTCGAACTACTGGCTCTGCCAATCACCCCAGTCTCAGGGGTAGTGAGCTTATCAAAGGCATAGGCCTTCACCTTGAAGTGCTGGCACATCCGAGTCACCAAGCTCCCGAATGGCAACTTGATCATAGGTTTCTGCATCTCAGCAAAAGTTTTCATTACCTCCCAAATGAAAAGAGCGAAATCAATTGTCTTTCCAGACATGACAGTGTCCAACAGACTTAGCTTTTCAAGATTCGATTTCTTTTCTGAGCCCTTTGGTAGAAGATTGTAATGGAGAAGTTTATTCAAAAGACCATACGAGTGCTTTAACCCTCCACTTTGAACCTTTCCCTTGAATTGTGTAGGATCATCGTACATTAAAGCCACAAGCTCAGTAATGGTTTTCGCTCGGGTGACATTGAGAGGATAAACTGGGGGAAAGGAGGGTGGTCTCTGATAATTTCCTAAGAGAGAGGCAAGGACATCCGGGGTCACCTCAAACATCTTGCCCTGAATATTTGTCCTCAAGACTTCCACCCCGTTTACCTCTACCAACTTAAGTGCTTGGTAGAATTCCCTACACAACAACAAATTGTATCCTTCGACGGGCTCAAATCAAAACCTCATTCCACGAGCACTAATAAGTTTGACAACCTCGTTTCTTGGGCCAAGTGAAATATGATCGAGGTACCATTCGCATGTCACACCCTTCCCCTGAATCAATTAGAATTGTGCCTCATTTTTGGCCTTTTTCCTTTGCTCTTCCTCAACACCCCTCTTACGACTACTGGGTTCCTCGGGTTAAGAGGGGTCGGGACCCACTTGCTTGGTGTGGGCCATGCAATGCAACAGTGCCCCCAATACCAAGAATGCAAAAGAAATCAAGAAGAGACCCTTAATTGGGTCTAGAGCCTCATGAACGACTTCAAAGTGACGAGCCATTGAGAGCTTCTTGAAGAATTTGAAGAGAGTAAAGAGGGTTTGGGTTTGAGGGATTTTCAGAAATTAGGGTTTCAAAAGAGGGCAACTTCGAATTTCACTAGGAGTCTCCAAATCAAGGCTCTAGGGTTGAAGATTTAAGGGTTAATGGAGAAGAGGAACGGATTGGGAAACTTTGGAGGTAAATGAGTTAGGGAATAAAGCACTAGGGTTTGTGATTTAAGGGGGTGGAATGAGGGGTTTCCCAAAAAAATCAATTTAAAAGCCCTGATTTTTTTTTAGGTATAGAGTACCGGTACTGCGAACTCCAGTAGCCAAGAAGTACCGATACTGCGTACCGGTACGATTTTGCATCAGCTGCAAAATACTCCTGATGAGCAACCCTTCAACATTCCTTTTCAATTTAGGACCTCCCCTATACATTCTAACACTCACTTTATGATCTCAACTCCACCCTAAACATATGCTCCACTTGTAAACCACAATTTGAACCATCATGCTCAATTTATTACCGCAATTGCAATGTGATTTAAAATTTTAGTGCATTCAACGTACAAGGAATGGATTTCTATCTTTAACTATCAAAATGAATACCTAAAATGCAAGTCATACAATTAATAACATGGGCATTCCTAATTCATCTCAAATATCAAAAACTTGAGCAATATTCCCCCATTCTGCTAGCATGGAGCTATATAACACATTTTTCAAATGGTCAAACTAAGCACACATGAGCAAGACCATAGTCTCAAATACTAGTCTAAAGTATGCACCTACACATTTAATTTCAAACTCGTGTGTGTGAATTGGACAAGTAATTTGAACACATACGCAACAGAATTCACATTTGAATGGCTAGCCAAATTCAACTTCAATGCAAAACTCACCAAAGATCCCTCTTAACAATGAAATACACACTAGTTATCCTGACATGCACTTTATGTGTACATGTGAGATAAATTATTGTGCCCAAAACAAAGTATACTCACATGTAATCCAAAAATGAAGTTTATGTATGAAAATGAAATGACTTTGGCATAATCTCATGAAAAGAATGCTAGGGCATTAGATAGCTAAACCAACTTCACTTGTTCTTTAAAAGTATGCTTCCCCCATGCTTTCTCTAGATTATTTAGGACTTTCAAGGGTTGTAATGAGGCCTCGGGGTGATATTGAGGTAGGTGAAATGAAGGATATAGAATAACAAAGAGAGTTGTTCTCAGTGAAAGAGTTTTGTTTCAAAAAGCTTTCCCTTTCTATGGGATTCTCATTCCATTCTTAAACCTTCACCACATTCTTTGTTTCTTTTATTTCTTTTCCTTAACATTGTCCTTTTTTTTTCATTCGCCCTTTCATCACATTTTTCTTGGATTTTCATTTTCTCTTTTTTTTTTCAACTCTTTGAGTGTCAACAACAATCATCCCTTGCTTGAATTTCCTCACCACACTTCCTTTGCTTTTGCAATCACTCATTTTCAGATTTAGGAACAACCAGTGTACGATAGGTATTTCTTATTTTCATCGGCTTGGTCAAATGTTCAGCATAGAAACAAATTTCCAATTAAGGCTCAATCACGGTACTAGGGATAAACTTTTCACAAGAAAAAGGGTTAAGGCTCAAAGTATTTTAAAGATGGACTAAAATCACTTCCAGGTACGCATGGGATGGCATTGTACAATCGAGACAAGTCAGTCTACTATCCAAATGCACCTAATCAAAACAAGTATAATGAGACTATTGAACAAATTTGACATTGAAAAATTATTCTTTGAGTAAATGTACGTTCCCTCCCAAAACGGTTTGGCACTAAAGCTCTCATGGGTGTTTACACATCTCTACTACTTATGTCAAGCCTAAAAACATGAATCCATAAATTACTAAAATTACACATTCAAAGGTCACATACAGTTGAGTTCAAAAATCAATACAATGTGATACCCACACATGGGATCAATTTCCATAGTATGCTCATGTGCTCAAAGTTCACAACAAAGATCAATATATCATCTAACCCAACACTCTTAACAAGGGAATACAGATCAACATTTAGATATTTTTGTTCATAAAAAATTTTCAAAATTTTCACATAAATACCCTAATGCAAGCAAAAATCTGTATCACAAAAAAATTTCCACAATGTTGGTGTATCATGCAAGTGGGGTAAATACCCTAATGCAAGCAAAATTCTGTATCGCAAAAAAAATTTCCACAACATTGGTGTATCATGCAAGTGGTGCACCATTCCCCTCAATTGGATTTATGCAGTGTCCTCAATGCAACAAAAAGATATGATATACGATGAAAGACAGTAGAAAAAAATGAGTAGGGTTAGAGAACACCTTGCACTTGAGTTTGGACAAAAGCACCAATATCTGAAACTAAGAAGAACAAAACTATTCGACAAGAGAACATAAATAACATGGAATAACAATAAAGTAAATAGATAAAAACAACTGTAAAGTAAAAAGTAGAAAAACTAGTTATTCCTCCATAACTTCTGGGTATACCGGGTCCATTAAATCTTCCTCCACCACTTGTTCTTCAGAGCCCCCAAAAAATGTCTCAAGTCTTTAGCTATTGACCTTGAATGTATGGCCATTTTCGGGGTTGGAGACATCCACAGATCCATTGGGGTAGGCCACCTTGACAAGATAGGGGCCATCCCAACGGGATCGGAGTTTACCTTGAAAAATGGAGAGACGAGAGTTGTATAAAAGCACTTTTTGCCCTTGCTCAAATGACTTCCTCACAATAGATTGGTCATGAAAGATTTTAACCAGTTCCTTTGAAATTTTGGAGCTTTCATACGCATCTCTCCTATTCTCTTCCAACTCATTCAGCTCTAACTTTCTTTGCTCTCCAACCATTCGTAAATTGAAGTTCAGGGTTTTGGTGGCCCAATAGGCCCTGTGTTCCATTTTAACCTGCAAATAGCATGTCTTTCTGTAGACGAGCCGACAGGGAGACATTCCCAAAACAGTCTTATAGGCGGTACGGTAAGCCCATAGGGCATCAGTCAGTCTATTGGACCAATCTTTCCTATTAGGGTTCATCGTTTTCTCTAAAATGTTTTTGATCTCCCTATTAGCCAATTCGAATTGGCCATTGGTTTATGGGCGGTGAGTGGTGGATACCTTGTGAGTGACGCCATATTTAGACATTAATGATGCAAATGACCTATTGCAGAAGTGTGATCTACCATTACTTATCATTGCACGAAGCATCCCAAATCGCGAAAAAATATTCTCCCTGAGAAACTTGACTACGACCCGGTAGTCATTAGTCTTGGTCAGGATACCCTCCACCCACTTGGACACATAGTCTACTACCAGTAAAATGTACAGATAGCCATACGATATAGGGAAGGGACCCATGAAGTTGATGCCCCAGCAGTCAAATATTTCTATCACAAGTACAGGGGAGAAGGGCATCATGTTCCTTCGAGTCATATTACCCAAACGCTGGCATTTGTCACATTCTTTACAAAATGAAACACAGTCTTTGTTAAGTGAGGGCCAGTAAAAACATGATTGAAAAATTTTTGCTGAAGTTTTCTTTGTTGAGAAGTGACCACCGCATACTTGTGAATGGAAAAATGAAAGGATTTTCCACTATTCATTTTCTGGTACGTATCTTCTCGTGACTTGGTCAGGGCAGTACTTGAACAGGTATGGATTGTTGAAGTAGAAATACTTCACATCTGCCATAAATTGTCTTTGATCTTTTGAGCTCCATTGCGGTGGTATCTGTCCTGTTGCAAGATAGTTACATATATCAGCATACCAAGGATACACAGAATGAATTGAAAGCAATTGCTCATCACAGAAAAAGTTAGGGATATGAATGTGCTCATTGGCCTCTTGCACCACAAGCTAGGATAAATGATCCGCCACCACGTTCTCAACTCCTTTCTTGTCCTTGATTGTCAAGTTGAATTCTTGTNCACAAAATGAATTGAAAGCAATTGCTCATCACAGAAAAAGTTAGGGATATGAATGTGCTCATTGGCCTCTTGCACCACAAGCTAGGATAAATGATCCGCCACCACGTTCTCAACTCCTTTCTTGTCCTTGATTGTCAAGTTGAATTCTTGTAGGAGGAGTATTCACCTAATGAGTCTCGGTTTAGCATCCTGCTTAGACAACAAATACTTCAATGTAGAGTGATCAGTAAAGACAACTATAGGTGAACCTATGATGTAAGAACAGAATTTATCTAAAGTAAATACTATCGCTAGCAGTTCTTTCTCTATAGTAGTGTAATTCATTTGGGCTTCATTGAGCATTTTTCTAGTATAGTATATTACATATAGTCTATGTTCCTCCCGTTGACCGAGCACTGTGCCAACCGCGTAATCACTCGCGTCGCATATAAGCTCAAAAGGTAAGTCCCACCTGAGTGGTCACATATTCGGAGGCGTAATAAGCATGCTTTTCAATTTTTTGAAAGATGCCTCACAGTTATCTGACCACTCGAATGGGGCATCCTTAGACAATAGATTGGTCAATGGTCGGGCCAATGTACTAAAATATTTTATGAAACGACGATAGAAACCCGAATGGCCCAGAAAAGACCTGATGTCCCTATCGACTCTTGGTGTAGGGAGGTTGGAGATGGCATCCACCTTGGATTTGTCGACTTCAATACCACTTGCCGAAACTATATGGCCAAGCACAATTCCCTCTGTCACCATAAAGTGACACTTTTCCCAATTCAAGACTAAATTCTTCTCCTCACTTCTCGCTAGAACTTTATCCAAATTTTCCAAACATCCATCGAAGGAATTCCCAAACATTGAAAAGTCGTCCAAAAAGACCTCTACTATCCTTTTCACCATGTTGCTAAAAATCCCCATCATGCAGCGTTGAAAAGTCCCCAGAGCATTACATAGTCCAAATGACATGCGACGGTAGGCAAAGGTACTATAAGGGCACGTGAAGGTGGTATTCTCTTGGTCTTCTAGTGCAATCTCTATTTGATTGTAGTCGGAGTACCCATCTAAAAAGCAATAGAATAGGTGCCTCGCTACTCTTTCCAATACTTGGTCGAGGAATGACATTGGGAAGTGGTCTTTTCTTGTGCAAAGGTTTAGCTTCTAGTAGTCAATGCAAACTCTCCACCCGGTGATCACTCTTGTCGGTATAAGCTCATTCTCATCATTCTCCACCACTGTGACTCCAGATTTCTTGGGTACTACTTGCATCGGACTAACCCACTTACTATAGGCAATCAGAAAAATGATGCCTACGTCAAGTAGTTTTAACACCTCATCCCTCACTACCTCTTTCATGATGGGATTCAATCTCCTTTGTGGTTGTCATGATGGTTTGGCATCCTCCTCAAGATAAATGTGGTGGGTGCAAATGAGAGGACTTATTCCCTTGATGTCAGCGANATACGTCAAGTAGTTTTAACACCTCATCCCTCACTACCTCTTTTATGATGGGATTCAATCTCCTTTGTGGTTGTCATGATGGTTTAGCATCCTCCTCAAGATAAATGTGGTGGGTGCAAATGAGAGGACTTATTCCCTTGATGTCAGCGATTGTCCACCTAATTGCTCCTTTATGCCTTTTCAATACCTCCAAGAGTTCTTCTTCTTCTTCCCCATTCAATGTTGAGCTAATAACTACCAAAAATGTTTCACCTTCCCCAAGATAAGCATATTTTAAATGGAAAGGTAGTGGCTTCAATTCCAAATTGGACTTTTGCTCATTTGAAGGGAAAATCTTTTTAGCTTGGGTTGGGAGCTTCTCAAAAGTATGGGTCCACCTTTCCACCCCTTTCACACTTTCCAATTCCTTTGGCCCATCAATCTCTTCCATGTCAACAAATTCCTCCTCATTCAACTTGAAAGTGCTCATTAACTCCAAGTGCTCCTCTACCAAGGTGTCAATTCTATTAACCTCATGTACCTCCTCATCATTACCCGGTTGCTTGGCCAAGTTGAACACATTGAGCTCCATCGTCATATTCCCAAATGCCAGCTTCATGAGACCATTCCTACAATTAATAATAGCATTAGATGTAGCAAGAAAAGGCTACATAATATAACAGGGATTTGGGAACAAGGGTTAGCAACAGGGTGAAATCAACCAGAAAATAAAAGTTATTCGCTTGAACCAAAACATCCTCAACCACTCCCTTTGGTGTTTGAATGCTTCGATTAGCTAATTGAAGAGTGATTGAGGTTGGCTTCAACTCTTCAAGTTGGAGTTGCTTGTACACCGAGTAAGGTAGGAGATTGACACTAGCTCCCAAGTCAAGTAATGCTTGCTCCACCTGACAATTTCCAATGGTTATGGCAATTGTAGGATAGCTGGGGTCTTTGAACTTCGAAGGAGTGTTTGTCCTCAATATTGAGCTCACTTGCTCAGTGAGGAATGCTTTCTTGTGGACATTCAATTTCCTCTTCATCGTGCATAAGTCCTTCAAAATATTAGCACATGATGGAATTTGCTTGATGGTGTTGAGGAGTGGAATATTAATCTTCACCTGCTTAAACATTTCCAGAATATCAGCATAGTTAGCCACCTTGACAGGTGGCTTCAATCGACTAGGAAAAGAAGCAGGCATGGGGGAGACAAGCACACTATCATCAGTCAATTTTTCTTGCTCAACCACTTCACTTTCTTTCTTTTCACTCACTTTACTCTCTTCGGTGTCACCCTTGATCTCTTCTTCTATTGGCAATGTGGTCTTGGGTGGGACCTTTGGCACAACGGTCTTCTCGATTTGTTTGCCACTACGAAGGGTGGTGACCGCTTTGAGTTGCTCAGAACTCTATTTGGTGGGCTCGGACAACTCAATCACATGTTGGCCTTTAGGGTTCTCTTGGGGTTGGATTGGGAATTTCCCCTTTTCTTGTTGTGATAACCCTATGTGATTGGTAATTTTTGTGAGTTGAGCTGCCATGTTGTTAAGAGTTGTGGCAGTTTGGTTATTAATGGTAGTTTGGCTTTGGATGAAGGTATGAACTACATCCTCCAAGTTCCTTTTGTAAGGAGGTTGGTATGTGGATGGATTAGATGGTCCCTGTTGGTTGAAGCCTTGTGGAGGTGGACTTGGTGAAAAATTTTGTAGTGGTGGGTTTGACGAATATCCTTGCGGATTATTCTGGGGGTGTTGGGAGCTAGATGCTTGCCCTTGGCCATTGTATTGATTTTTCTTGGGAGGCATGGGAGATGAATATGCATTTGAACCATGAGGAACGAGATTCTCATTTCTCCAACTAAAATTTGGGTGATTACTCTACTCTGGATTGTAGGTGTTCGAATTGGGAGAGAATGATTGCCTTGGTTGGTTGAATGCATGGACTTGCTCATGGTATACTTCCTTAAGTGATGGAATGTTAGGACACTCCGATGTGGAATGCTCTACACTCTCATAGATTACACATCCCTCCATAATGTTAGAAACATTATACACCTCATGTCTCCGATTGACTTCAAGATTCTCAACTTTCCTTGACAATTTAGCAATTTTTGAAAGTAAGTCTTGCTGGTCTCTCAAGTCATATATATCTCCCCCTTGTAGTTGACTACTACTTGAGGAAGTCCTAGGTACATCATTGGGATCCCTAATGTCCTAAGATTGTGCATTTTGGGCCAATGTACTAAAGTAGTCAAGGGCCTTATCAGGGTCTTTGTTCAAGAACTCACCATTGCACATCATGTTAATGAATTGTCTATGGGTTGGTGTGATTCTTTCATAGAAGAAACTTACTAGTTGCCACGATTCAAAGCCATGATGTGGGATGGATTGTAACAACTCCTTGTAACGATCCCAGCATTGATAGAATTGCTCATTAGGCTTCTCAAAAAAGTTTTGAATTTTCTTTTTTAAAGCAGTTGTTTTATGAACCGGAAAAAATTTATTCAAAAATTCAGAAAGCATTTGAGCCCAAGAGCTAATGGATCGAGGTCGCAAGGCATTCAACCATGATTTGGCTTTATCTCTAAGGGAGAAAGGAAAAAATTTCAATTGAGCTATGTCCTCCATAGTATAGTTAGCATTGAAGGTTGCAACTATATCCTCAAACTCCTTTATGTGCAAGTAGGGGTTTTCATTGTTCATTCTATGGAATGTAGGAAGTAGTTGCAACATCCCTGGCTTAACTTGAAAAATCTAAGCTTGGACTGGTAAGAGGATGCATGAGGGTGTGGTGATACGGGTTAGTTGAAGGAAATCCCTCATAGACCTCAACGGAGGTCCATTTGGATGTTATTCCCTTCATTCATGGGAGGGGGGAATTGCATTCGTGGATTAGGCATTCTAGGTTCAGGCACTTCCCCACCCCTTTGAACATTTGGCATTCTAGTTTCGGCCACTCTCCCACCCCTTTGGACATTTGAATTTGCATCAACATTATCAAAATTATCACCCGCATCCTCGGGTGGGTTTTGGTCAATATTCATGTTGGGGCCTAAAGGTTGTCTAACCAATTGGTTTTGTTCGTCCTTTCCCCACATGCAATAAACTATCTACAAATCAAATTATACACAAACAATAATATATACACGAAACAACGTATCTTAACCCATGATGAAGATTACTGGACTTACCTCCGCTGTCCGAAAATCACCTTCTCGATTCAACACTTTGCCTTCCCCGCAACTGCGCCAAAAATGCTTGGTTGTTTCCGTTGTATTTCCTAGTCTCCGAACATCTTCCCTTAATGTGTATGTATGATGTGTGGGTGAAGGGGAGTGTCACTCTCCTTCGGGATGATGTCAAAAGAAATGGCAAGTGAATGGTGATAATGAAATGTGCAAGTGAGCAAAAATGCTTTCCAAGCACAAGAAGACTTTTGTGTGTCGTGTTTTACTTGGAGGTATTCCAAGGTCGTTTCCTCAGGGAAGGTTGTGAATCATTTTGAAAGTGATTTTTTTAATGAAGAAAGGTGTAAAATCTTTTGTATTTGACGTTTGGTTTGTGAGTTGTATTTGGATGAAAATGAAATGGAAAACAATTGTACAATTGTTGGCTAATCCAAAGTATTCACTCCAATGGGAATACAGAGTCAACTTGAAACCTTCCTCCAATGGTGGGTAAATGAATGTTTGATTCGTGGGAAGTGAGGGACAATATGAAAGTGAGGATCCAAACATAACCCGTGACAATGCCTAAGGGATATCAAGGACTCACACTCTAGTCCACACTTAACCCAGTCAAACCAAACCACCGTACATCGAAGGGAGGAGAGGGGATGAGTTGAGATGGCATACCCAAGAGGAGGTCTCCCTTGGATTAGCCAACTTAAGAATATAGCTATTCATACTTAAAAGAAAAACAATAATGGAAATGGAAGACATTCTAAAGTGATTCAAGATTGTAGCTAAGATAATGCAAGAAAACTTAAACTAGACGAAAATGCATTTAATACCCATTTACAGCTAAGAAATTGAAGAATATAGAAGCATTAATGGTAGAAACTTTAATGGAAGACTAAACTTGAAAACAACTAGAAATTAATGGCATTCAAAGCATTAAAGGAAGTTTGGAAGATTCTTAAATTAAAATAGAAGACAATGCATCAAAGAAAATGTAAAAATCTTAACTTCTCTCTCTAACATTATTCATCTTCTTCCTAGAGCTTCTCTCTCTATATTAAAATGTTTATCTTGCATCCTCTGTATCTTGGTGTATATTGCCTCCCAAAAAAGTCCATGGAGTCCAGCTCAAGTCTTGTGATGTGATCTCCATCCATAGGCTGTCAAGAGAGTGGGCTGGACAGGGTGGTGCAGGCATAGCCTGCACACCCAGCACATTCTCTCTCTTCTTTCCTCATTTATGATCAAAGCCTCAAAATTCCATGAAATGGAACATTAGGGATTTTCATTGTGTAAGAAAGGTTATGGATAGGTAGGAGGATGAGTGGTGGGACCCTGAAAATGGCAGAGCCTGATATGCAGAATCTGGGTTGTGTTAGTAGAGGGTACCGGTACTACGAACTCCAGTAGCATAAGAGTACCGGTACTGAGTACCAGTATTGCAAACTCCAATAGCATAAGAGTACCAGTACTGTTTCTCTTATTTTTGCTGGTTCTTTGGTTTCCTCCCCTCCAAAGCTATCTTCATGCCATCATTTCATTAGCATTCACCTCAAATCACCAGAGAAGGCTTTAAGAAGCACCATTTATCACATTTTATCTACAAACACCACAAATCTTCATTAATAGCTCAAATGGCATAAATCCACTCATTTAATCCCCAAAAGCAAGTGAAAAAGGAATGTATTAGCACATGAAATATGCAACGTTTTGTGCTAATCACACATTCACCATAAACCTCCTTTTATCTTCCGGGCTCCAATGCGGTGGTATTTGTCCTATTGCAAGATAATTACATGTGTCAGCATACCAAGGAAAAACATAATGAATTGAAAGTAATTGCTCTTCAGGGAAAAAAACCAGGGATAGAAATGTGCTCATCGGCCTCTTGCATCCCTAGTCGGGACAAATGATCCGCCACCACATTCTCCATTCCGTTTTTTTCTCTAATTGTCAAATTGAACTCTTGGAGTAGGAGGATCCACCTAATAAATCTCAGTTTGGCATCCTGCTTAGACAATAGATACTTCAAAGCAGAGTGATCAGTATGGTCTACTATCAGTGAACCAATAATGTAGGACCGAAATTTATCCAATGCAAATACTACCACTAGGAACTCCTTTTTAGTGGCGGTACAGTTCATTTGAGCTTCATTATGTGTTTTGCTAGCATAGTGTATTACATAAGGTCTCTTATCCTCCCTTTGACCGAGCACTGCGCCGACCATATAATCACTTGCGTCGCACATAAGCTCAAAAGGTAATTCCCACTTGGGTGGTCGCATAATTAGAGGTGCAGTAAGCATGTTTTTGAGTTTTGAAAATGATGCCTTACAATTATTCGACCACTCGAATGGGACATCCTTAGACAGTAAATTGGTCAAAGGTCGAGTCAATGCACTAAAGTCTTTAATAAAACGAAGATAAAATTCGGTATGGCCCACAAACGACCTGATATCCTTTATGATCTTCGGTGTAGGGAGGTTGGAAATGGCCTCAACCTTTGATTTGTCGACCTTGATTCCCTTCGCCGAGAGAATATACCCGAGAAAAATTCCTTGTGTCACCATGAAGTAACACTTCTCCCAATTCAATACTAAGTTCTTCTCCTCACATCCCTCGAGAACTTTCTCCAAATTCTCCAAACATCCATTGAAGGAATTCCCAAACACCGAGAATTCATCCATAAAAACCTCTACAATCTTCTCCACCATATCACTAAAAATTTCAATCATGCAATGTTGAAAGGTTCTAGGGGCATTACACAGCCCAAAAGGCAGGCGACAGTAGGCAAAAGTATCGTAGGGATAAGTGAAGGTGGTCTTCTCTTAATCTTCCAATGCAATCTCGATTTGATTATAGCCGGAGTATCCATCCAAGAAGCAATAAAACAAATGTCCGACTACTTTTTCCAACACCTGGTTGAGAAATGGTAAAGGGAAGTGATCCTTTCTTGTGCAGAAGTTGAGCTTTTGGTAATCAATACACACTCTCCAAGCTATGATCACCCTTGTTGGAATAAGCTCATTCTCCTCATTCGCAACAATCGTGACTCCTGAATTCTTGGGTACTACTTGCGTGGGACTCACCCACTTACTATCGGCAATCGAAAAAAATTATGCCCATGTCAAGTAGCTTTAGTACCTCTTCTCTCACAACATCCTTCATAATTGGGTTCAATCTTCTTTGTGGTTGTCAAGACAGTTTGGAGTCCTCTTCAAGGTAGACGCAGTGTGTACAAATGAGGGGGCTTATCCCCTTGATGTCTGCAATTGTCCATCTGATTGCTCCCTTATGCCTCCTCAACACTTCCAAGAGTTCCTCTTCTTTCTTTTCCTCCAAAGTTGAGCTAATCACTATTGGAAAAGTTTTGTCATCCCCAAGATATGCATACTTAATATGAGATGGTAATGGCTTCAACTCCAAGATGGGTTTTTACTCTTTTGATGGAAAAATCTTCTTTTCTTGGTGTGGGAGTTTCTCAAATGTAGGGATCCATTTTTTTACCCCTTTCAAACTCTCCTCCTCCTCTTGTACATCAACCTCCTCTACATCAACATTCTCCTCCCCTCCCAACTTGAAGGTGCTTATTAGTTCAAAGTATTCCTCCACTAATGTGTCAATCCAGTTGATCTCAAGTGCCTCTTTATTATTCCCCAGTTGTTTAGACAAGTTGAAAACATTAAGGTCCATGGTTATGTTCCCAAATGCCAGCTTTATAAGACCGTTCTAGCAATTAATCACATTATTAGATGTGACAAGAAAAGGTCTACCAAGTATAACAGGGATTTAGGAGCTAAGGTTTGCAACAGGGTTGGTGTCAAGCACAATAAAGTCAACAGGGAAGTAAAATTTATCACCTTGGATGAAAATGTCCTCTACTACTCCCTTTGGTGTTTAGATGCTACAATCCGTCAGCTGAAGGGTGATCGGTGTTGGCTTCAACTCTTTAAGTTGGAGTTGTTGGTACACTAAGTA
This sequence comes from Ilex paraguariensis, assembly GCA_963454935.2. Taxonomy (NCBI): domain Eukaryota; kingdom Viridiplantae; phylum Streptophyta; class Magnoliopsida; order Aquifoliales; family Aquifoliaceae; genus Ilex; species Ilex paraguariensis. The sequence continues at coordinate 265,912 of CAUOFW020003835.1, forward strand.
TGATAGGAGGTTGACACTCGTCCCAAATCAAGAAGAGCTTGCTCCACCTGGAAATTCCTGATTGTTCTGGCAATGGTAGGGCATTTGGGATCCTTGAACTCTAGTAGGGTATTAGTCCTCAAGATTGAGCTCACTTACGCAGTGAGGAATGTCTTCTTATGCATATTCAATCTCCTCTTCACGGTGCACAAGTCCTTCAAGATCTTGGCACAGGATGGGATTTGTTTTATAGCATCAAGAAGTGGAATGTTGATCTTCACTAGCTCTACCATCTCAATTATATCAAAATAGTTAGCCACCTTGACGGGTGGCTTCAAATGATTAGGAAAAGGTGCAGGAATGGGGGAAACATGAACACGTTCATCAACCAATTTTTCTTTTTCACTCACCTTACCCCCCTCAGTGTCATCCTTCGTCTCTTTCTCTATTGGCAATGTGGCATTGGGAAAGACTTTTGACACAATGGTCTTATCAATTTATTTGCCACTTTGAAGGGTGGTGACCGCCTTGAGTTGCTCACAACTCTCTTCGGTGGGCTCGGACAACTCAATGACATGTTGGCCTTTAGGGTTTTCTTGAGGTTAAGTGGAGAATTTCCCCTTCTCTTATAATGATATCCCTATGACATTGGTCAGTTTTGTGAGTTGAGCCGAAAAGTTGTTGTTAAAGGTGGTTTGAATTTGGATGAAATTGTAAAGCACATCCTCCAAGTTCCTCTTATGGGGAGGTTGGTAGGTGGGAGGGTTGGATGGTCATTGTTGGGAAAAACTTTGTGTATGTGGGTTTGGTGAATACCCTTGTGGATTGGACTTGGGGTATTGGGACTTAGACGCTTGCCTTTAGCCTTGGTATTGACTTTGCTTAGGAGGCATGGGAGGTGTATATGCATTAGACCCATGAGGAATAGGGTTCTCATTTCTCCAACTAAATTTTGGGTGATTACTCTAATCCGAATTGTAAGTGTTTGAGTGAGGGGAGAATGATTGTCTCGTTTGGTTAAATGCACAGACTTGCTCATGGTGCACTTCCTTAAGTGCTAGAATGTTGGGGCACTCTGATATAGAATGCACCACACTGTCACAAATTGAGAAGACTCCTTGGTCTTTGAAACATTGGATACCTCGTGCTTCCTGTTAACCTCAAGACTCTCAACTTTCCTAGAAAAACTTGGCAATTTTGGAAAGCAAGTCTTCCCAGTCTCTCAAGTCATACATCCCTCCCTCAGGTGCTTGATTACTACCTTGGAGAAGACCTTGGTACATCGGTGGGATCTGTGATGTCCCATGATTGTGCATTCTATGCCAATGTATCAAAGTATTCTGAGGCCTCATTGGGATCTTTGTTTAAAAATTTCCTATTACGCATCATATCGATGAACTGTTGATGGCCCGATGTGATTTCTTCATAGAAGAAACTCACCAATTGCCATGGTTCAAAGCCATGGTGTGGAATGGATTGTAGCAATTCCTTGTAACAATCCCAACATTGGTAAAATTACTCATTGGACTTCTCTGAAAAATTTTGAATTTTCTTTTTGAGAACGGTGGTTTTAGGTACCGAAAAAAATTTGTTTAAAAACTTAGAGAGCATTTGAGTCCAAGAAGTTATGGATTGGGTCTTCAAGGAATTAAGCCATGTTTTTGCTTTATCTTTCAGGGAAAGGGGGAACAATTTTATTCTAGCTATGTCTTCCATACCGTGATTAGTGAGGACGGTTGCAACTATTTTCTCAAACTCCTTTATGTGCAAATAAAGGTTTTCCCTTTCAAATTTGTGGAATGTAGGAAGTAGTTGCAACATCCCTGGCTTAACTAGGAAGCTATGAGCTTGGACCGGTATTAGGATGCATGAGGGTGTAGTGCTTCTTGTAGGTTGAAGGTAATCCCTCATTAACCTCTCTGGAGGATCAATTTGGTTGTTGTTCCCTTCATTCATAGGAGGGGAGAATTTCATTCATGGATTAGGCATTCTAGCGTCTTGCACTCCCCCAGCCCTTTGAATGTTCAGGTTTACACCTACATTCTCAAAATTGTCACCCGCATCCTCGGGTGGGTCTTTGTTAACATTCATGTTAGCGTCTTGCACTCCCCCACCCCTTTTAATTTTGGTGATTTTGTGTTTATGATAGAAAATAAAATGGAACAAGTGTTGGCTAATCCGAAGAGGTTATTCCAATGGGAATGCCAAATCAAATCAAGACCTTTCTCCAATGGTGTCTAGATGTTCAATTGATTCGTGAGAAGCCAGGAACTAAAACGGCAGTGAAGATCCAAGCANGTTGGCTAATCCGAAGAGGTTATTCCAATGGGAATGCCAAATCAAATCAAGACCTTTCTCCAATGGTGTCTTGATGTTCAATTGATTCGTGAGAAGCCAGGAACTAAAACGGCAGTGAAGATCCAAGCATACTCTATGACAAGTCTATGGGATATCAAAGACTTACAACCACATCCACACTCAACCCATTCAAACCGAATCAACATACACTACGAGGAGGAAAGAACACAAGTTGAAATAGCATACCCAAAAGGAGTTGTCCCTTGGATTAGCCAACTTAGAACTTAGCTACTCATTTTTAAAGAAAGAAAAGAAATGAAATGAAGAGATATTGTAAAGAAATGAAGATTGGACTTGAAATTAATGCAAAGAAATATAAATTACAGGAAAGTGCATTCAATACCCATTTGAAGAGCTTTGGTATGAAAACTTAAATACATTAATAGTAAAAGCTAAGATACTCTACTAAACTTGAAATGAACTGGAAATAAATGACATTAAAGATAGTAAAGGAAGCTTAAAAACATCTTACAAGAGATTATAAGTGAAATGGACGGAAGAAATGTGAAAATCTAAGCTTTCTCTCTCTAAACTATGGCTTCTTCCCTTTGAGCTTATCTCTCTACAATGCAATATATCTCCATAATGTGTAATGAATCATTAAAAAAAGCCATGGAGCTCCCCCCATAGCCTGTATGGTAGACCTTCCATCCATAGGAGGCTGATTGGATGCCTTGTTGCAGGCTAGGACAAGCATAGCCTTCCCCTCTCTTGTCGTGCTCTTCTCTCTCCTCCTAATTAATGCTCAACCTTCAAAGTCCAAGCAGATGTGAGGGGAGGCTTGTAGATGTGTAAGGGATGTCAAGGGACAAGTTGAAAAAGTTTAGGTGGGACCCCCAAATGACAGAGTTTGAGTTATAGGTTTTCTGGGCAATTTGGGCAAAACCTTTCGGAAGGTCAACACAAACCTTCTAGAAAGTTTATGTAGGAACAGTTAAAAGAGGAAAGCAGTAAGCAAAACCTTCTAAAAAGTTCATTCTAGTAGACAAAACCTTCCGGAAGGTTCATTCTAGTAAACCAAAACCTTCTAGAAGGTTTTGGCAATGAATAGGCAGACTAAGACAAAACCTTCCGAAAGGTTTTTAGCCATTCAACTTGCATTTTTCTTAGTTTCTTCACCCTCCAAACCTTCCTTTAAGCTATCCCCTCTTCGTTATTGACTTCAAACACTTCAATGAGGGCTTAACTCAAGCCTTTTACATCTTTTCACCTACATATACAAAAAAACTCCATTAAAACAAACATTAAACTCATTTCTCCCCAAATTCATGAAAAAAACAAGTATAAAAGGGCATATTAGCATACAATATATGTCATGTTTTTGTGCTAATCCGCCATCATCCTTTACACCTTTTACCTCTGCCCCAGCTCATACTATATCACAGCGTATGGATGCCTTAGTAGCTACGATGTATGGGCTGTCGATGATGGTGACTAGGCTATTTTAGTATACTTTCCCAGGTTAGCCCATCCCTAGCAGACCTCCACTGACTTTGGTTTTCGAACCTTCTACCTTCGCTCCCATGACTTCTACAGTCGTTGAGGTGGAAGGCTCCGATGATGACGATTTCAACGACGAGGAGGAGAACAGTGATGGGAGCGATGATGATGATGATGCGGGAGATGATGATGGAGAGGAGGACGATGAGTAGTTGTGTCATCGTGTTTTTCTTTCTTTTGGTTTTAGGTTGTACACAGCTAGGGTTAGTTTTGTCAGCCTAGTAGAAGCACCTCTACGATTTTAGGCCGTTTTGTTTTTGAACTCTAACTCATTGTATTGAACTTTTGTAAATGATTAATGAAAAATACCACAGTTGTTTCATTTTATCATTGCCCAAGTCCATTTCTTTAATTGCATTGTGATTTTTGCATTTTGTATGTTTGATGATTTACTGTATGAATGAATTGTTGTAGTTTCCTTTCTTGTGCCTTGAAATTAAGTTTTCTAGGGACTAGTAAAACTCAAGTTGGAATGTGTGATTAGCGTAAAATATTGCATTTATTGTATGTTTTTATACCCTTTTATGCTTGCTTCTGTGTTGGAAATGGGAGGAAATGCAATTATGCAAACAATTAATGATGTTGCAGTGTGATTGTAGGTAAAGAGTTGGAAATGGCATAAATTAAGCCCCCATCGTAGTGTTCAAAGTCAATGGAGATAAGGGGTGGTTTAAAGGGAGGCTTGGAAGGTGAAAAAAAATCAAGAAAAAGACAATTCTGGTGAAAACCTTTTGGAAGGTTTGGTCATAAACCTTCTGGAAGGTCTGCATATGGAACTGCCTCAGCCCTGCCAAAACCTTCCAAATGGTTTTGCCTACTGAAATAAACCTTCCGAAATATTTTCATCAACCTTCCAGAAGGTTTTTCTCACTGGACTGCCAAAATCTTCTGGAAGGTTTGTATCGACCTTCCAGAAGGTTTTACCCAAAAATGTCAGACAACCTGCAACTCAAACTCTACGACTTGGGGGGTCCCACCTATTATCCTCCCACTTATCCCCTGACATATTATACATGCATACATACATGCCTCCCTACACCATAAAGTTAGCATTGGTAGATGGAGGATGGGAAAGGAGGAGAAAGAAAGAAAGAGGTAAGGTGGGTGCAGGCTAGGATTGTCCTAGCTTGTCTAAGCCATCAACTCAGCCTCCTATTGATGGGAAGCCTCTCACACAAGCTATAGAACCTACATGGATGAAAATGAGAGGACTCTTAACAATTTTTACAGCATTATTCATCATTATAGAGAGAGAAGCTCAAGGAAAAAGACATAGTTGTAGAGAAAGAAGTTGTAATTTTTGCATTTCTTTTACCCATTTTACTTGTTGTAAGCTAGAATACTCTTGTAATATTCATTCAATGCACTTTAATCTCATTTACTGTAAGTATATTTCAAGTTTAGTTACACATTCTAGATTCTACCATGTTTGTATTTAATTTTTTCATCAAGCTTTTCTAATGGGTATTAAATGCACTTCTTTCTAGTTTAACTTTTTCTTGCATTAAAACAAGTTTCAATCTTCATCTCTTCACAATGCCTCTTCATCTTATGTATGTCTTTGCATTAAATATGAGTAGCTAAGCATTAAGTTGGCTAATCCAAGGGAGAATTCTAATTGGGTATGCTAAATTAACTCTTTTTCATTCTTCCTTGTAGTGTAAGGTGGTTTGGTTTGACTAGGTTGAGTGTGGACGTGGTTGTGAGCTCTTGATACACCGTAGACTTGTCATGGGATATGCTTGAGCCTACACCACATTAGTCCCTCACTTCCTACGAATCAATCGAACACCTAGGCACCATTGGAAGAATGTTGTAAGTTGATTTGGCATTCCCATTGGAATGACCTCTTTAGATTAGCCAACTCTTTTTCCATTACATTTTAAATCAAGATATTCACTCACCAAAATACAAACTTGATGAACGCATAATATTGCAAATTTAACGGCCTCATTACATGCATTTTAACTCAAATTTGCATTTAAGTACTTAGATTTAGCTGAATTTATGAATAATGTGGAAATTTTGATGTTCCAAGTAATCATAGGGTAAATGATGGCTTTTGGAACCCTACAACTAAGTGTAGATGAGTGGTGAAGAGATGAACACATTACATGAGGATTTGGAGGCTTAAAACTGAAAGAAATTAAAGAGCTATCGGTGCTTGGTAATGTAGGCACCGTTACCCGCACTATTTGGTAGTAATACCCTGGTTTTCATCCTTTTTGACCATGATTCTCTTAAAATCTAAAGGAGTTCGAAACATGAAAGTTGTATATTTGTATGTCCTCTATATTGTATCCAAATTTCAACTCAATCGGACAGTTGGATCAAAAGTTATGACAATTCTACAAAAACTGGTCTTGAGCTAACACCTTCTAGAAGATATACTTGTAGGTTTTGCATACTAGAAAAAAACCTACCGGTAGGTTGCATCATTCTACCGGTAGGTTTTGCCCAGAAATGCCAGAACACCTGTAACTCAATGTTCTGCCACTTGGAGGTCCCACCTATGATTATCCCACTTGCCCCCTAACATATTCTACATATATACATGCCTCCTACACCCTAAAGTTAGCCTTGGAAGATGGAGGATGGGAAAGGAGGAGAGAGAAGGGTGGAGGCATGGTGGGTGTAGGCTAAACTCTTCCTAGCCTGTCCAATGCATCAAATCACCTCCTATGGATAGGAGGTCTATTCACATAGGGTAGGAGAGCCTCATGGACGAAAATGCATTAATTCTTACACCATATATTCAGCATTCACACAAGCTTTGAAAGGGGGAGGCTACCTAAGCTTAGGGGTAGTTTTTAGAGAGATAAGTTCCAAGGAAGAAGATGAAGTTTAGAGAAATAAAGCTTATATTTTTGCATCGTCTTCACCCATTTCAGTTGTAGTAAATTATATTTCACTTGTAATCTTCATTTCTTGCATTGTAATCTCCTTTATTTCAAGTGCAATCAAGTTTAATCCATTGTTCTTACATTTCCACATTTTCTGCTAGGTATGCTCTGCAACTTTTTCATTTTGGTATGAAATGAATTTCTCTTTGTAGTTTACTTCTTCCTAGTTTTAATATATGTTCTAAGTTTTATTCTCAACTCATTTTCATTTGCATTTCTTCGTCATGTCTCTTTACATTATACATGTCTTTCTTTTTATTATGAGTAGCTAAGTTTTATGTTAGATAATTCAAGGGAGAGTTCCTCTTGGGTATTCTAAAGTAACTCCTTTTCATTCCTCTTTGTAGTGAAAGGTGGTTTGGTTTGACTAGGTTGCGTGCGGACGTGGTTGTTAACTCTTGATACGCCATAGACTTGTTACGAGATATGCTTGAATCCTTACCTCTATTTTAGTCCCTTGCTTCATATGAATCAATCGAACACCTAGACACCATTGGAAGAACATCTTGAGTTGATTTTGCATTCCCATTGGAATGACCTCTTTGGATTAGCCAACCTTACTTTCTTGCATATTTCTCAAAACAAACCTCACCAAAATAAAAAATTCTTGATTTTACATTTTTTATTTTTCACAAAATCACCTTCACACAATTCACCTTCTTTCCCTGAGGAGACGACCTTGGAATACCCATTCCAAGTAAAACACGACACTCAGAAGTCTCTCTACGCTTGGGGAGCACTTTTTCACATACACACGTTTTTTTCATTCACACACACATTTTTCTCATTTCTAGCATTGAACTCGAGGGAGAATGACACTCACCTACACATATAAGTCATATACACATTTGAGAGTTCATGTTTGGAGATTAGGGCATACATGGAAAAAATCAAGCAAAACTCACAAGATTTTTACACTTTTCCATTTTTACAAAATCACCTTCACACGATCGAACCTTCATTCTCTGAGGAGACAACATTGGAATACCCATTCCAAGTAAAACACAACACTTGAAAGTCTTTCTTCGTTTGGAGAGCACTTTTGCACACACATACATTTTGTTCATCCACACACGTTTTTCCCATTTCTTGCATGATATCCGAGAGAGAGTGACACTCACTTAACCATATAAGCCATATACACATTATTGAAATCATGTTCGGAGATTAGGGCCAAAATGATCAAGCACACATCTGTCAGTCTTAAAGACCAATCTTTGTGATCTGAATTAACTTTTTTCTCCAAAATATATTTTATCTCCCTATTGGCCAATTCATCTTGTCCACTTTTCTTAGGATGATAAAGGGTAGATACTTTATGGGAAATCAAATATTTTTTCATTAAAATTTTAAAATATTTATTGCAAAAATGTTTACTCTCATCACTTATAATGACTCGAGGAATTGCGAATCTAGATAAATTATTTTCTTTTAAAAATCTGATCACTGTGCGGTGATCATTATTTCGACAAGGAATTGTCTCCGCCCAGATGAAAACATAATCAATAGCAACCAAAATGTACAAATGTCCAAAGGATAGGGCAATAGTCCCATAAAATCGATGTTCCAACAATCAAAATTTTCAGTAATCAAAATGGGGTTCAAAGACAATATGTTTCTTTTTGAATTATTTTCAATTCTTTGACATTGGTCGCAATTTAGACATAAAACATGTACATCCTTAAAAAAAGGTGGGCCAATAAAATCCACATTGCATAATTTTAGCTATGGTTTTCTTTGAAGAAAAATGCCCTCCACAAGCTTTGGAATGGCAAAATGAGATGACCTGACTTATCTTATGGTTGGGCACACAACGCCTTATTATCTGATCTTTGCAGCACTTAAACACATAGGGATCTTTCCAAAAGAAATTGCGTACCTGTCTTAAATTTTTTTCTTATCGGTCAAAGTATAATGAAAAGGAATGACACCTATGGCTAAATAATTGACTATATCTACATACTACGATACTTTCGTTATTGCAAATAATTGCTCATCAGGAAAAGTTTCTTTCATTGGTGTTGACTCTTCTTTTGTGTTATTGTTCAGCCTTGATAGATGATCAGCCACCACATTTTCAACTCCTTTTCTTGTCTTTGATTAAAAGATCAAAATTTTTATGCAGTAATATCCATCGTAGAAGACGTGGTTTACAATCCTTCTTGGTAAACAGATATTTCAAGGCTGCATGATTAGTAAACACAAAAATTAAGTATCTGACCAAATATAATCAAAACTTATCTAAAGGATATATACGCTTTACGTACACTCTATATATCCTTTATGTATGCGTCATTTAGATTTTTTCTTGCATGGTAAATCACATAGGGTCTTTTATCTTTTCTTTGACTTAAGATAACTCCTACTGCATAATCACTAGTATCATATATTAATTCAAACGGTAAAGACCAATCATATGGTTGTATAATTGGTGAAAAATAAGCATGCTTTTGAGTTTATCAAATACTGATTCACATGCATCATTCCAATCAAATGGTACATCATGACATAGAATATTTACACATCGGTCTGGATATCAAACTAAAATCTTTAACGAATCTTCTATAGAATCCTAGATGACCTCGAAAAGATTGAACATCTTTTATAGTCTTAGGTGGAGGTAGATTTGTTATTAAATCAATTTTTGACTTATCAACTTTAATTTCCTCTGCAAAAACTACATGTCCTAAAACAATGCCCTATGTGACCATAAAATAACATTTTTTGCAATTCAAAACAAGATTTGTTTCCTCACATCGAGTAAGGACTTTTTTCAAAGATTTTCTAAACATAACTCAAATGAATCACCATATATAGAAAAATCACCCATAAAAACTTCCAAAAATTGCTCCGCCATATCACTAAAAATACTCAGCATACAAAGTTGAAAACTTGTTGGAGCATTACACAATCTGAATGACATTCTTTTATAAACAAAGGTGTCAAAAGGACATGTAAATGTAGTTTTTTTTTGTCATCAATTGTTATTTCAATCTGGTTATAGCCGGAGTATCCATCCAAAAAACAATAATATGCATGTCTAGCTATTCTTTCCAAAACTTGATCTAGGAAATGTAAAGGAAAATGATATTTTCTGATAAGAGAATTCAATTTTTGATTGTCAATACACATACGCCAATTAGTGACAGTACGCATAGGGACTAATTCTTTTTCTTTGTTTCTCGTTACTGTAACACCAGACTTTTTAAGTACTACTTGTGTGGGGCTGACCCATTTACTATTAAATATAGGATATATAATATCAGCGTCTAATAGTTTAAGCATTTCAGCCCAAACTATCTCTTTTAAATGTGGATTTAATCTTCTTTGTGACTGTCAGGATGGTTTAGAGTTTTCTTCTAAGTGTATATAATGAGTAAAGAGAAGAGGACTTATTCTCTTTATATCAACTACCATCTAACCGATTGCACCTTGATGGTTATTTCTAACTTTTATCAACTGCTTCTCCTAGACTTTTGACAATTTTGAAGATATTACCACTGGATAAGTTTCATCCCCTCCTAAGAAGACATATTTTAAGTCAGCCTTAAGAGGTTTTAGCTATAATATTGGACTCTACAGACTTATTTCCCAAAGGCAATAATTGTAAAAGCCAAAAAAATTTGAACTTTTTCCGACAAAGGGTAAAATAGTAATTTGCCACAAATATGTGGGTTTAAAATGCATATTTCTATAGAGCTTAGATGAAGCAACGAATTCCACCGTTGGATTCGTATCGCGGAGTTGAGGTGCCATGTCAATTTTTGTCGAATTCTAAGATAGTTGAATTTTACACGTTTTACGAGATAAATTGGTGACGAATGAACTTTTAAAGGACCCTAAAAATAAAAATTATAAAATTTTCTTATAATTGAATAAAATTTTAAATAAAATTAATTTGAACTAAAACTAAAATTTAATTAAATCATTTCGGATTAAAAACGGACTCGGAAGTGATAAACGTGGACCGTGCAATTAAAAAGTATAAATAAGACAAAATATCTGAAAAATCAGATATTTTCTCACCCTTGTTCAGCACACCACACGTTGGAAGAGAGAGAAGAGGGAAAAATTAATTTTTCAAGCTTTCTTCTCCGATTTTTGAAGTTCTGTCGGTCGAAATCATTCAAACAAAGAGTTAAAGTTGTTCTATGCGATGAGGGCTACGCGCACGTACCAAGAACAAAGGGTTTCACCAAAGATCCAAAGGGAGAATTTTGAAAAAATCGAAGGTTTGGGGCTTGGGAGCGTTCTTGAGGTTCTTCCCTTTCTTTTACGCTTCAAGAGGTAGGGGTTTTCCTACTTTGATTCATTTCCTATCTATAGTGTTATATAAAATGTATAGGTTAAAGGGAATATATAAATCACTCACCTATGCATATGAAATAGATGAAATGGGTGTGAAAAAGGGGTATTGAAATGGGTTAGAATAGATTTTCTAACTTGAAATTGAGATATGGAAATTGCTTGGTTGGTAATTCCATGGAAAAGTGATTTTGTGGGCATGCTATATGTTTAATATTATGCCTTGTGATTGAGAGTGATTGACATGAGATTGTGTAATGTCATGCTTGAGATATGTGTTGGGTATATAAATGTTGATATATGCTAGTTGAGGTATTGACATGATAATGGATTTTGGTGATTTTATACATGTGATATAAATTGTCATGACACATGTTGATATGTTTGGTTTAAATTTGGCTCATTGGCATTCATTACATTGAGCATGACATTGATTGAGCAATGGTGCATCACATTGTATTTGCACGGGAAAAATGCATCCATGGCCATGAGTATGGGTGAGTGAGTGCATGGTTGGATCAATCACCATACTTGGTGTTTGATGGGTGGGCTTGGGAAAGTGGGGTTGAATATCCTACTGAGTCGCACAATTGTATACATGAAAAACTTGTGTCGGGTGTAGCAAGAAGGGATAGATCCCCCCTNGGATTAAAAACGGACTCGGAAGTGATAAACGTGCGGGGCAACGTGGACCGTGCAATTAAAAAGTATAAATAAGACAAAATATCTGAAAAATCAGATATTTTCTCACCCTTGTTCAGCACNCCAAAAAAGTGTATCGGCGGGTGGAGCCGGCGGTGCAACACCAAAAGTCCACTACCCAAATAAAGACACATGGTTTTTGGTTATATAAATGATTCATTTGATGGGAAACATCTAGAAATGAATTTGTTTTTATTAACATATGAGTTTTGTTTCAAAGATAATCATTGGATGTATTTCATTGATGATAAAGGTTTTACACTTGCATTGTATAGTGTGGTGAGAGTTGGTGAGGGCTCGGGTTGATGTGCGTGAGTGAATCTCATTTCATTCATGGCATGACATGGTAGATTCCAACATGAATCATGTATATTCTTGATTGGAATGATTATATAATTGTGAATGTTGTATATGAACATTGCATATACATGTAGGTTGGGGAGTAGCCTCTGTAGGAAATATTCTATTGGGCGTTGGCTCACCCTATACGGGAAACATTTCAGGTACGGGGTTCAAACTGGAAGAGGACTCGCATTCGAGGCCTCAACGATGAAGAAAAGCCGACTTATGGCTTTTGTGGCATATTTTGTGCAATTTTTATTGAAACAATGTTTTAACATGTTAAAATTAGGCAAATGCATGTAATAGAACTTGTATGGATCATGTATTATGTAGAAAATGTCATTATCCATGTTTGGAATGAGTTTGGAAAGGTGTTGGATGAATTGGAAATGAAGATCTAATGAAACATGAAATTCTGGGCAAAACCTTCCGAAATGTCACAACAACCTTCCGGAAGTTCACAACAATCTTCCGGAAGGTTAGTGTAAAATTTATGTCCAGTAGGTAAAACCTACTGGAAGGTCCACAAAACCTTCTGGAAGGTTCATGTAAAATTTTTATCCAGTGGACAAACCTTCCGGTAGAAATTAGTCCAGTAGGTAAAACCTACCAGAAGATCCATAAAACNCAGAAGGTCCACAAAACCTTCTGGAAGGTTCATGTAAAATTTTTATCCAGTGGACAAACCTTCCGGTAGAAATTAGTTCAGTAGGTAAAACCTACCAGAAGATCCATAAAACCTTATGGTGGGAATTTTCCAGTGAGCAAACCTTCCGGAAGGTCCATAACAAAACCTTCCGGAAGATTTTCAAAAAATCTGAAACTTTAAGAATGCATTGCCATGCTTTTAGGCTATGTGTTCTTTGGTTCCAATGACACAAATGGGCCTTAAATGAGATACATTGGGGTATGTTGAACCTCGATGGGATTAAATGAATTAAAGAAAACACGGATCCTCGTATGGGTTGAAATCCCGGTTACAGGGATGTGATAGACGTGGTGTCAGGTTATGCGACAGTTACGAGTATTTCTACGGGTTGATGGGTAGTCAATGGGAACCCCAGTTTTAGGGGCGTCACAATAATTCTTCAAAATTTGGAACCCAAATTTCAATGGTAGACATATCTACAGACTTAACATAATTTACAGACTCTAATGCATGTGACTCTTTTCTTGTACAAGCATTTTCAAATAGATTTTAAGTTAATAACTCAATGTAATTTACTTCAGCCAATTCATCTTCCTCTTTGGGTTGCTTAGCAATATTAAACACATTCAATTCCAAAGTCATATTTTTAAATGATAGTTTTATGATTCCATTCCTACAATTGATCAGTGCATTTGATGTAGTTAGGAATGGTCGCCCTAGGATGACATGAATTTGTGTAGAGACATGCAAAACTAATTGTATATTCAAGACAATAAAATCTACTGGGAAATAGAACTTATCAAATTGAACAAGTACATACTTAACAACTCCACATGAAATTTTCACATAACGATCCGCTAACTACAATGTGACATTTGTAAGTTTTAACTCACCTAACCCTAACTGCTCATAGACTAAATATGGGAGCAAATTGACATTGGCCCCAAGATAAAGTAAGGCTTGCTCAATCCTAAAGTTTCTGATTATGCATGAAATTGTAGGACTCCCAGGATCTTTGTACTTTAAAGGGGCTTTGTGGTGAATGATAGCACTAGCTTGTTCAGTCAAAAATGCTCTCTTCTTTACATTGATCATTCTCTTTACTGTGCATAGATCTTTCAAAAACTTGGCATAATATGGGACTTGCTTGAGTGTATCCAACTAGAGGATGTTAATCTTTACTTACTTACACAACTCAAATATTTCAGCATGATTGGTCAATTGTTGAGGCATCTTGACTGTTTGAGGAAAAGGTAGGAGAACAGGACTTGGTTTTTTAGTTTCATTTGGCAATTTTGTTTCCTTTTTAATCAAATGTTCAGGCTCATTAGGTTCATTTATAGGGATTGAATCAGCTATGGGTTCTAAGGTTTTGGCCTTAATGGTCTTGTCAATCACCATTTCACTTCTCAGTGCAATAATTGCTTGCACTTGACTTGGAGAAGGTTCGGAAGACACGACATTAGCTTGGGTTTGACCTTGTGAAGGTTTATGTTGAGATGAGAATTTTTCCTTAACTGTTGTGCACAAAGATTGGGTCAACTGGGCTAGATAACTTTTGATATCCTCAATATTCTGTAAAGTTTGAGCTTTGAAGTCATTAAATGAATGAGTAGACTGAGTTTTAAAACTCCATTTGACTTTGAATGAACTGATTCTTGGTGTCTTCTAAACTTCTTTTGTGTTGGGAGGGGGGGTTGATAAGGTTGGTATGGCTGCTAGGTCTGGGATTGTGATAAAGATGGACCCGGTTGCTGACTCACTGACTATGTGTTTTTCCAACTAAAATTCGGGAGATTCCACCACCCTGGATTATAGGTTTCAGAGTATGGATTTGAATAAGACTTGTTAAAATTTGAAATGGCATTGGTTTATTCCATCAAAAACTCTTTGAATGCTAGAATGGTGGAACATTCTCCTGTGGGATGTTCTGCGAGAGCACAGATTCCACACAATTGATTAGTGGGTGACACAATATAAACTTCCTTGACTTTTTTCATCCCTAGAGGATTGAGCTTTCAAGACAAAGTAGCTATTCTGAGTCTTAGGTCATCATTCTCTTTTAACACGTATTTTCCTCCTTGGGATGAAGATGGCTTGGTTTCAATAATATTTGGTGAGGCCGAGTCCCACATTTGGGAACTCTCAAAAATGGTATCAAAAAAAATCAAATGCATCATCGAGATTCTTACCCATGAATTTTTCATAGGTCATCTTTTCAACATACTGACGCATTGTAGATGGGAGGGCATCATAAAAGAAACCAACTAAGGTCCATCTCTAAAATGCATGATGTGGGCAAGCTTGGAGAAGATCCTTAAATCTTTCCCAAAATTGATAAAATGTTTCTCCTTCTTTCATAGAAAAATTCATGATTTGACGTCTCAATGCATTAGTGCGATGCATAGGAAAAAATTTCTTGAAAAATTCAGTTTGCAAAAATTGCCAACTTGGAATGGATTGAGCTTTTAAAGAATTTAGTCACTTTTTAGCTTTATCCTTTATAGAAAAAGGAAAAAGGTTCCAACCAGACCATTTAAGAATTATCTTGAAATGCACCACATACTTCCTCAAATTCTTTCATATGCAAATAAGGGTTTTCAGACTCAAGTCCATGAAATTGCGGCAAAAGTTGTATTATCCCTTGCTTTGATGTTAAAATTTGAAGCATTTGTGGGGAATTCAAAACATGAGGGGACATTAGTATGCGTAGGTTACAAATATTCTCTTAAAGATCAGACATTCTGAACTACCTCTTGTTTCCTTTGATTATTATTAGTCATGCTTAACTCAAAAGAGTCTGATGATACTTGTGATGATGAAGACGAAGGACTAAACTAATTTGTAGACCCTATTGATGACTTAACAGACATAAATAATAAAAATAAAACAAACATTATGTACACATATAATACAATTTAGACAACTTCTTTGTTCGTGTCCGAATTACCGTAACTTCTCGACAACAATGCCAAAAAGTTTGACTTGATTTAAATCATACACCCAAGTATAAGTGGTCAAATTATAGTATTACTCGGTTAAGTCCGAGGTCAAACCCATAGGGAGCTAAATGTTGGTATTCCAAACAGAAAAAGGGTAAGATTGTCGTGTGTGTTATGTGCGATGGAATTGCTTTGTGGTGTGAGCTTAGAATTATCAAATAAATACTTAACTAATATTTGAATAACAATAATAAAAGGTACTCTTTAGTTCAGGGTTTCAATATGTATTATACTACTTGTTTAGAAAAATACCACCTTGCAACAATTAACTCTCATTTGACTAGAAAGCTAACCGGTAGGTTTGATGTGTAACTGAACCACATCATAGCAATTGATTAGATTAGCTGGAAGTTCTATGTACCATACAATAGCCAAATAACCCTAGTAAACCCGAAGATGAACCATTCAAAATGTTAACTCTAGCTATTTGGTCGATAGGTTGATGATTTAATAAAGATGGAGTTTCGGTTTATACATTGAATCAAAAGAATTGGCTATGGTGAGATTTAAACCGTTTATGACCAATCTCCCAATTTTTACATAAAACCAACTGCATGCATCATTGAATCATTTATGAAGTTAACTGNTGATGATACTTGTGATGATGAAGACGAAGGACTAAACTAATTTGTAGACCCTATTGATGACTTAACAGACATAAATAATAAAAATAAAACAAACATTATGTACACATATAATACAATTTAGACAACTTCTTTGTTCGTGTCCGAATTACCGTAACTTCTCGACAACAATGCCAAAAAGTTTGACTTGATTTAAATCATACACCCAAGTATAAGTGGTCAAATTATAGTATTACTCGGTTAAGTCCGAGGTCAAACCCATAGGGAGCTAAATGTTGGTATTCCAAACAGAAAAAGGGTAAGATTGTCGTGTGTGTTATGTGCGATGGAATTGCTTTGTGGTGTGAGCTTAGAATTATCAAATAAATACTTAACTAATATTTGAATAACAATAATAAAAGGTACTCTTTAGTTCAGGGTTTCAATATGTATTATACTACTTGTTTAGAAAAATACCACCTTGCAACAATTAACTCTCATTTGACTAGAAAGCTAACCGGTAGGTTTGATGCGTAACTGAACCACATCATAGCAATTGATTAGATTAGCTGGAAGTTCTATGTACCATACAATAGCCAAATAACCCTAGTAAACCCGAAGATGAACCATTCAAAATGTTAACTCTAGCTATTTGGTCGATAGGTTGATGATTTAATAAAGATGGAGTTTCGGTTTATACATTGAATCAAAAGAATTGGCTATGGTGAGATTTAAACCGTTTATGACCAATCTCCCAATTTTTACATAAAACCAACTGCATGCATCATTGAATCATTTATGAAGTTAACTGGTAGGTTTGATGTATAACTGAACCACATCAACAACTAATTAGGTTAGTTAGAAGGTCTATCTACCATACAGTAGCCATATAAACCTAGTAAACCCAAAGGTGAAGCATTCAAAAGGTTTACTCTAGCTATTTGATCAGCAGGTTGATGATTTAATGAAGATGGAGTTCCAGTTTATGCATTGAATCAAAAGAATTGGCAATGGTGAGATTTAACCCATCTATGATCAATCTCCCAATTGTTACATAAAACCTAACTGCATGCATCAATGAATCATGAATGAAGTATGTAATAACTTATAGATAGAATGATATATAGCAATAAGTTTTGCTCGGTGTTCATAACCATGAGCATATTATAATAATAATCATCCATCAATTAAGGGATGTATAAACATTTACGCATAAATAAAACATCAACATTTTTATAACTTAAAAAATATTACACATGCATTCACCCTTCACTAAAGAGAATAAACAGACTACTCACACTGCACTGTTATAGATCAGCAAGAAGAATGAGATGATCCTATTACAACAGAATACAAAACACTACAAGTCCTTTCCCTAGAAATAGTTGAAACACTGACACGCACAAAAGTGAGAGATGTTCAACCTTCCAAGTAGAAAGGATAAACAAAAATGTAGAAATGAGAAAATTTTGGCTGAGAAGTGATTAGGGTTGGGCTTCTCTCTTTCTGGCTATAAAACTCTCTTTGAAGTCTCCCCCTTTTTCTTTCCTTCCTTCCTTTCTCTCCTTCTCTAAATAGGTCTTCCCTCCCAAAAATTGAACTAGAGTAGGCTATTTATAAGCACCAAAAGGTGGGGTAGATGCGGCAGATACCCAAGCTGGCCAATCAGGTGACTTTGTTGCTTAAATGGACCAGTAAGAGAAGGAGAAAGGCGGTTAGGGTACCATTTGAAAGCCACCACCATCGTCCAGACAGTTGGGATTCTCTGATTTCCTTGCTTGGCAGCCCCCTTTTTTGACTTTTTGACTTTGTAATTACATTTGTCTCCCTTCTTTCATTTAGCCTCTGCATTTTCATCCCTTTAAATTCCTTAATTATTCTTGAAACCCTACAAAAGAGATAAATTACACATTAAGAATAATAATCAATCAATTTAACCTAACTTAAGCACACATTTAATCCTAGCTTTAATTCTTTACTGCACTATTTAGGGTTAATCAATTCACACATAACTTTCCACCCAAAGGTTCGAATTCTAATCCTAAGGCAGTAGCATATGAAGTGCAAATAAAGGAATGTGTTGCCCCCTAATAAAACAGAATATGTGCTCAATAATTATAAAGAAGAATGATACCTTCAATCACTTCGTTAGAAGCATTGTTGTTTAGTATAGTCATAGCGTAGATATGAGGTTGGGCTCCAGTAACTGCTACTTTACTTCCTGGTTTTGTCTGATGTGATTGCTTCGAAAATGACTATAAAGCTCCTATTTGAGTCGAGAGTCATAATGATTGAGTAGGTTAAGAATATTGTTGTGGATGGGATTGATTAAATTGTTGATAAGACCCCTGATTAGTCTACCCATAAGATGATGTGAAGGGATGATGATTCCTATAGTGACATGTATGCCCACAACCAAAGCATTATCTCGTGTCATTAATAGTTCTGTCCCAGTTTCTAGAATTTTGTTCCTAATTTGCAACTTTCTTTCTGTTGGTAGCTTGCTCTGAGCGTCAATATGAGGCTATCCTTTGGCTATTTCCAGCACCGCCATTATTACTAGTCTGACTTCCTCTGCCTTGTTGTCGATTCCTGATAATCAAGGTATCCTCTAGATCTCTTTCTACTAGCATAGCTCATTCCACTAGTTAATTATAATTTCTCAGTTAATAAGCTATGAGGCATCCTTGAATAGAAGGATTAAGGCCTTGTTCAAATCATTTGGCCTTCTTTGCCTTAGTGGAAACTAATTTAGTGGCAATGGTCATGTTGCATTGTTGGAATCCCATAAAATCATATAACATTTTATCATACTTTGAAAAATATTTGTCATTGAACACCCATTCAAATGTGGCCTAAGTCATTTGGTCCACATTCCTCATTCTTTTGACTATATCCAACTTGTGGTCAACTTCACCCTAAAAAAAACCCATTGATTTAGTGGAATGAGCCACCTTTCTACATTGAGTTATTAGAGAAATCCTATGTCAATTCACAAACTTCCATTGCAACATGCACACATGTAAAGACGGATTCAGGAATTTGGTCATTGTGTCGAAGGTATAAAACAGTAAATCTTTTCGATTTTCCAAGAGATCCAATTGGATCGAGCATATTTAGGAGGTATTGTTAGCTAAAATACAATATGGAAGATTTTTCCAACGTGATCCCCTCACGACCTCCCACTGAAAACTAGAGAATCCAAATATATAGTTGGACATCCACTTAAATTATTAAGAGTCTTAAGCATTGAGTATGATATCTTGGGCTGAGAGTTTTGGTGGGTGGTCATATGGGTTGGGTTGGGGGTGTGGTGGTGGAGGAGGAATAGTAGGAAGGGGCTATGTTGAAAGACAGTAATAGGGGTCAATAGCATACCATTTAGAAGAAACACCCTATTCAAATGGCTACTTTGTAGTGTGATTTCATACTCTTCCGGTAGAGCCAATAACCATTTAGTGAAATTTATCTATAGGCAATTGTAAACGTATGTCTGTTGTCCATTGACCTCTGAAGCTTTTCCTTAGCATGCCTTAAAGCATCGAGAACTTCTTTAACCATTGAGTCAAGAATAGTTGGATCAAGGATCTGATCTGCTATCTTCGGCAAATCAAGTGGAACTAATGCCTACAAGTTATCGACATAGCCATCCTCATTTTGGTAATTTTCTTCATTAATGTCCTTTTCCTCTATGGACATTAGGAGTGTAACTCATAATTTAGTGGCAATGTCCATGCCATTCATCACCTTCTTCACTTGTCAAAGCCACCTTACATTGAGTGACTCTAGGCTTCCCTGATGGTCAGGGGGACATTGCCTCAAAAATTCTTTGAATATCATCATTCTTCTTGCTTCAACAATATTTGATTTTTCCTAACTTGTTAGTTGTGTTACTGTGGTATGATTATTGCTTCCCACCTATTGTTGAGCCAAAGGTGTTAGTTCTCTCAGACACTAGTAAATGCCACTCATGGTGTCCAGCGGTGCCGGAGGTGATTGGTTATTGGTGATGTCTCTATTAGTCATGAGATTTGTTTCCCTCCATCTTATAACATAACAGTCCATAGTTCATGATATTCTGAATAAATTTACCAATTATTATCACATTCAATAGCCAATAACGACCTTTATTTTATGTAGTTGTGAACAAATCTATATTTCGCTTCACTGTCCCAGATACCATTACTATGTACAAGCAAAGAGGATCAAGGAAAAGACGGTCGTTCCTAAGTTATGCAATTACTATATACATCCTTTGCTATTCTATTACTGTTATTTATAGACGAGACTATTTATTTTGGCTAATCCATTTTCTATACTTCCCATTACAACCTAATTCCGAGGCATTGATACCACTCCGTTATGCCCTGATTTTTTTTCCTAATATAATCGCGTGTGATTAATGAATAAGTCATCTTTAAAATATAATAACCTTATATTATTATTAGATCATTAAAATTTATCCTAGATAAGACTACATTCCAGAGTTAATGCATTCAACATAATCAAAACACGATCGAGTAAAACATTCTGGCAAGGCATAAAGAAAGTAATATTAGTAGCTTCAAGCTGCAATCTCCAGGCTTACTCCTCTCGGTTTAGTCCGGCTTCTGAAAGATGTAAATTAGGGTGAACTCACTAGCTCAATAGGATAATCTTTATTCATGACTATCATGGTTTTAAAACAATACATAAATATAACAAAATAAAAAATAAGCGCAATAATAGATCAAATTAAAAATCACAGGAATGCAAAACATATCGACAATCACAATTTGTCAATTTTCTGGTCCACGCATGAACCATCTCCAGAAAAAACAATGGGGTCTTGAACCCTTGAAAACCTGATGCCCTTCTTGCTTTTCTAGGAACACCGATACCGGAAATTTGTGGTATCACACAAGCTACCAACGACAACCGATATTACTAACTAATGAACTCAAGGACTAATGGAATTATGTGAATCCTCACAAGAACCATCTGTCTACTAACCCTATGCCATCAATTGTGTGCATTCAAAGAAAAATCTATCAAAATTTATAAAATAAAGTCAAATTGTATTCAGATCCAACATCCAAATTGTATTCAGATCCAACATCCAAATTGTATTCAGATCCAACATCAAGTAAGAGGTCAATATACTTTGCAGGAACCTCAATTTATTGGTATTGGATGGTGAGAAAAAACAATTGATCAAGAAGTTGGTCAACTTTCATATGAAAGAAGGGGAAAAACAAGAGGTCGTGCTATTGTTTATCAAACATTTTATCGCCCAGCTCGAATTGAATGTGATGTAATAAAACTTATGGTTGACGCCCTAGAGAATATAAAGCCTATATGTGAATTGGAAAAAGTAGGAATAGTAGGCACTATTTATGATGTCCTGGGGATTGTAGCCAAGGATCGTTAACAAACTTTAGCTATTCATTGGATCCGTGAAGCAACTTTCAAACGACGTATAAGCTGCAAGATAAGCTTAGAGAAATGTTCATCTGATGAGATACAAGATGCTTACCAAAAGAAATCCCTAATTCAACCTCATGAATAATGCAACTAATATTCAATATTATATAATCAATATAGGTTTGATATGGAACTCCCAAATATGCATGAGATACATCCATAACTGTAAAAGATAAAAGAAACTTTATCTTCAACGCTACCTTGAACTGATATCGTATACTACGGTAAAACAAAATAGAATAATATTTTAGAATAAAAATAAGTAATAATGACTTAGTTAAACTAAAAGTAATTGTTGAAGTAAATAAAAAAAAATAATGATGCTTGAATTCAATCCAAAAATATTTCAATAATGATCAAATTCAAGTGATTTGAACCTATAAAATTACTAAATTGCAACCCAAAAACTTAATCTAAAATTTTTATCGCAAGATCAAACTCCTATATTGACAAAATTTCTCTCTTTTTCCTCCCTTTTCTCCTTCTCCCTTCCTTCCTTTTTTTTCTCTCCTTTCTTACTTTGCATTTGGCCTTCAGAACTATGGCTTTTTATAGCCAAATTCTCAACCTCCAACATCACTTGTGAAGCCATATGCTTGTGTCGTCATGGAAATTTGTGTAGTCTTGGTCCAAGTATTTTTATTTAAAAACAAAAAAACACATGTCATTTAAAGAGCAACAATGCCCCCTTATGGTGACACTTTGTCTCCTTTAGTATATATTATCTATAATTGTTACATATTAAATATATATTATATAATTCAAAGACTATGATATTTTTACTTTAACATGAAATATGGCCTATATTATAAACATTTGACTTGTTTTCATGTAAGGAATCCATATTTGAGGTTCATTTATTTATTTAAAAATTTTAAAAATATCATTTTATTATTTAGAATCATAATTAATGACCTAATTAACGTGTTAATGACTAATTTTTGTACGGTTCATAAAAAATAAAAATTTTCATCCCCGAAATTCAAAACTAACCTTAAGAGTTAAAGAGATATGAATATCTTGCACGTATATCGGTTTTCAATTCCCACATGGCTTACTCAATTCCATGTTGTTGCCATTGTACTTTCATGAGTGGTATGACCTTATTACAACATAGGAGGGTCTCTACTAATTTTTTAAGCCTAAAACCAAGTAAAAAATTTTATCCTCTTGAGCACTAAAGGGTGTTGTTTAAGAGAGGTTTGCTAATGGCTCAATCTATGTTTTTAAAATACCAAATAGTTTAGAAATTATTTTCTTTTAAATCACCTAGGAACCATATATGGACTAATCCCTAATTATTTTTTTTAACTCTAATCCTCCTAAGTTAAATAAAACAAGGGATCATCTTAGGTATTTAGGTCATTACCTTTATCCTAATATTGAAGGTGTAAACAGAGTGTAATTGATGTAGCTTTGATGCTTGATCTCCTCCCTTCAATGACGCTTTCAAAACTTCAACCTTGATGATATCATAACCAATGAATAGGTTGAGATTTATAATCGACTCCATGAAATTATCCAATTAGAAATATTCCCCTTTGGCAATTTTGTGGTAAAATACACAAGTAAATATTAAGATTACAACCCACAAACCATTGAACATAATGATTCGTAAATATAATCTTAACACTCATGCCCACGTCCTAAGTCTCTATCTTAGTACAAGATCTACATCTTAAGATATTGCTTGAAAATTATAGTCTTAAACATCATCAGTCAAATCAAAACCTTGTGAAGAGCATCATTTGTTAGAGAATTAATATCACAATCACAAGTATGGTAAGTACCAAGTGAAGCATATGTCATATTTATGTATACACCATGAAAATGCAATATGTAACATGTTAAGAACTAAATTCTCATATGCTTGAGAACCTATTAATATAAGAGTAATTGCACTGCAATTCCTCAAAGTATAAAGTTTATCTCATTTTGGTCCCAAATATTTTAATTACACCATTTTGGTCCCTAAAATATTGAATATGTTTCTATATAGTCCCTCAAGTAGACTGTCCAAATTGCTAATGATTTTTTATTATGAATTTATCACGTGATATTTAAATATGGACAAAAAATAATTTCGATAACACTTGTGTGAGACCCAATCATGCATTGCATGCATATTAATATAATTTTGTAGGTTTCATGTGTGGAAATATTAGTGGGTTGATTTCAAAATCATTTAAAAACTTGGGGGGAGGCAACGGTAATTCAACCATAACCTTTACTTGTGTCAACATATAAAAATGGGTGAGTCATGTGTCTAAGCAAATGGATGTGTGTGTGTGTGTNATGTTTTAGGAAACACGTTTTTTGGAATCACGTGCGCTCATAGTGCTTATTTAATGAGATCTCTCATTCGAATCCCATTAGCAACAACAATAAGAGTTTTTTTTTTGTGTTTACTATAAAAACCCTTTGAAGGGTTTCTTTTTTTGTTTTTTTTACTCTCTCATTTCCTCTCTCTCTCTCTCTCTCT
The DNA here is from genome assembly GCA_963454935.2 of Ilex paraguariensis. Taxonomy (NCBI): domain Eukaryota; kingdom Viridiplantae; phylum Streptophyta; class Magnoliopsida; order Aquifoliales; family Aquifoliaceae; genus Ilex; species Ilex paraguariensis. The sequence goes on from CAUOFW020003835.1 coordinate 290,160, forward strand.
CTCTCTCTCTCTCNGTTAGTTAAGGTGTAAAAGTGTGTGTGTGTGTGTTTAATACATGAAGTAGTGTGTGTGTGTGTGTGTGTGTGTGATTNTAGTTAAGGTGTAAAAGTGTGTGTGTGTGTTTAATACATGAAGTAGTGTGTGTGTGTGTGTGTGTGTGTGATTNACGATGATTGATCCCTCAAACCAAGACCTCAAATGATACTCTCTCTGTGTCTCGCTCTCATTCTCTGTGAAACCGAGAAGATCTGTGTGTGTGTGTGTGTGTGTATGAGAATGATGAGTCCGTGTGTATGTGTGTGCGTNTTAATATATGAAGCCGTGTGTGTGTGTGCTGGTTTTGGCTGAAACCGAGAGTGAGGTGAGCAAGAGAGAAAGGAAAAAATATATATGGGGGAGTTCCTTTGAGCCGAGACCAAGGAGGAAGAGAGGGAGAGAGAAAAAAATCAAGTATTTTTGTGTATTTCTAATTTCTATCAAGACAGAGATAAGAAGGTATATGGGATAAATTTTAAGCATGTTTATGTGATCAATTNGAGGAAGAGAGGGAGAGAGAAAAAAATCAAGTATTTTTGTGTATTTCTAATTTCTATAAAGACAGAGATAAGAAGGTATATGGGATAAATTTTAAGCATGTTTATGTGATCAATTTTAGTATGTACGTAAATATGTGGACTGTTTTATTTGAAATTGGTGAATGTTTTAATTTAAATTCATAGNGTTGTGTTGAATCTGTGTGTTGAGAGGACGATGACGATTTCAAGAAACTCGAAGACGATTATGCAAATTTTCTAACAATATCAAGCAAATTTGGGAGAATTTTCCTCTGTAATTGATCAGAAATCATGATCAATTTAGAAAAACATACCAAAAAACAAACATATCAATGAAAATCTTGAAGAAATGTCAAAAAATTCAAAGGATTGATTTAATTGCTATTTTATTGAATTGTCATTTGTGATTAAATTGTCATTTGAGATTGAATTGTTATTTGGGATTGTTGAATTGTCATTTACGATTGTTTGAATTGTNTGTGAGTTGAAACTAAGTGTGTGTGTATTTATGTGGGCTGTTTTATTTGAATATCAATGGGCCATTTTATTTTAGTTGCAAAACAGGTTTTTTTTTTGTTAGTTTAATTACATGAGTTAACATACTTTAGGGGCTGCAAAGAATATATACTAAATTAGAGAAAAATGTGAAAAATGCATATTAAGATGCTTGGAATGCTTTAGGTGTGAAACGAAGAGGTTAGTGGGTTCAATAAGAGGCTGAAATTGCATGATTAAATGTGTGTGTGAGATTAAGTGTGGCAGTTTTAAATAAAAAGTACGAGAGAAGTGGGAAATGGGTGCCGGTAACGCCGAAACCCTAATTTCTAAATGTTATTATCACATGTACGAATTTTAAGTCAAATGACCTAAAATTTTGCATGCAGCATTTTTAAATGATGCTTGATGTGATAATGTGACTTTCAAATACAAATGAGTACACAATACACAATGCAATTTTTAGAATTTGGGGTCGAAATGTGTGAAAATGGACCCTCGGTCAATGTGTTTGACCAATTTAATCCTAATTGTGCTTAATGTGATTGATTTTGGGAATTTGGGAAGAAAATGTGATCCTGAGAATAAAAATACTAGTGTGTGAGTGGATAGTGCGGTAACCGGAGTTACCGGGGCACTTTGGGGTGCATCATTTGCATGCATTAGTGCATGATTAATTATTGAATGTGATAACCATAGTGATATTGTAATTACAAATGTGTTAGGTGGAACGAGTGAAATAGTCAGTCTTGGAATAGGTACGGTGACACCGAAAGAATCCAACCGATAGGATTAGAGGGCCATAAATTTGTACATTTGAGGTGGGTGTATATCTTTATATTTTTTGAAAATACTATTATAAGATGATAGTAAATGATAGAATTTAATAGAAATTCTCCAAGATTATGTGCTATGTGCTTATGTGACTGGATGATGCTTTGTACTGTGTATTGTGTATTATGGAATGTGGCGCACTGTTTGGGACAGGGGCGTCGATGCCTGGTCACTGGGCGTGCAGTGATGTGCTAGCACTGTGGTGTTTTCGGGAGGATCGGGAGACACAGATCCATGTGGGATCGATTACCCGATGAGAGGTAGTATGGATGTGATGTGGTTTGTGAATTCTCTGGAATTGGATTGATGTTGTTGTTTGATACATGTATCTACGTAATATCTACCTACTTCAGTGTATTACTATCATTTTCAGTTCATATACAACATGTATACTCACTGAGCGCATGGTTTAGCTCTCACCCCTACAATTTCTTCTTTTCAGATACTATAGAGGAGGATGCAGACCGGTCCACTGTCCAGTTGATTGAGTCTTGTGCAACGTTAATGTGATATCACTCAGGTTGAGTGTCAGTATGACCAATTTCTGGGCTTTGTATTATATTTGTGATAGATTATTATGGCAGGTTAATCGTGTATATTTGCGATGTATGCTATGTGGGTGTGGGATTTTATATATGTTTATAACCTGGAAAACAAATGATTGGTACATGTGTTTATATATGTTACAGGTTATAAGACAGGTTTTACCATCATGCTTAATAACTAAGGTGATGAGTGGTGTTATTGCACCTGTGGGATTATATCATATATGATTAGTCCCGCTTATAATAATTGTAAACAGGTGTATTAAAAACCTAATCGCATCTCATCCTTGGGAGACCGGGATGGGGCGTGATAACTTGACCAAATTTTTACTCAAATTTTGGTTAAATAGCTACCTAAGTTAAATAGTTTAATCATGAACTANATTGCACCTGTGGGATTATATCATATATGATTAGTCCCGCTTATAATAATTGTAAACAGGTGTATTAAAAACCTAATCGCATCTCATCCTTGGGAGACCGGGATGGGGCGTGATAACTTGACCAAATTTTTACTCAAATTTTGGTTAAATAGCTACCTAAGTTAAATAGTTTAATCATGAACTATCCAAATTTTGATCAAAAGCTACCCATATTACTTATTTTTTTGTCAAGAGCTACCCAAATTTTGTTTAATAGCTATCAAAATTATTTTTTGTCCATATTTAAGTATTATGTGATAAGTTTATAATAAAAAATCGTTAACAATCTGGATGTTGTCTACTTGAAGAACCATATAGGATCATATTCAATACTTTTAAGAACTAAAATGATGCAATTGAAACATTTGAGACAAAAATGAGATGAACATCATACTTTGGGGGACCTCTAGTGCAATTAACCATTAATATATCAATGTCAATCATATGAAGTTCTCCTCTTTAGTTGGTGTTCACAAGTAAAATAACAAGCGTAACGTAGATGACTTCATGCTAAGTTTGTAAATGTACTTTCCCTGAGTATTTGAACAAACTCTCCCTTATTCTATTCATATGCAACATGTCTAACATAATCAAGAGTAAATCTCCCTAATTCCTCTCACAAGTACCTAAAATATTCTCCCTTTTTTGTCTCAATTGTCAACCGAATCACAACATTTGACAAGTATAGTACTGAATCAAGTTACCCAATATATTATTTCCTTATTTCCTATAAATGTCAACAAAATGACAACATATAACAATCATGACATAGAACCATGGTACAACAAGAAAGTATAAACAAAAACTAACTAGATAAATCATGCATATAAAATAAGAAAAGGACAAACAAGACATATAACTCATAGTCATATATGATAAAGCATCAATAAACAAGACATATAGTATCGTTACGATAAACGAAAAATTAACTAAGCAAAGAAAAGTAAAAAAAATGGAAAAGATAACCAAAAAAAATAAAAATAAAGTAGTTTAGTACAGACCATAAATGAATAATAAACACTCAACTCTCATCTGACCTAAAGTAAAAGTCTCTAAACCAGCTCTAATGTCTGTAAGTGCAATCCAAAAGCCCAAATTGGGGTGACTCGGACTCCTTCTTAGAAGTGCATTGGATCAAAAGTAGTGACTAGATAGCCTAAGGTATTCAATCACGAGTTCCCAATGACTCAACTACTTTCAAAGACTAAAAACATGCATAGGCATAGGGACAAACTACATGCAATTATATGCACATGTATGGATGAAATTGGATCAACGCTCAGTGTTCATAATCATGAAAATTACATATTTTCTTATTATAATAAATTCATCCAAATTTCATAATCTCATTATATTACTCTAAGGCATATTAAAGAACATAGAAATCAATTTAATGCATCCTAGAGCAATGTTTTCTCACTTAGTTCAATTTCACTTGCACGTGTTTAAATTTTGTTTAACTTGGAATAATTCAAGTGTGACGTTTGTGAAACCAATCTCTAGCATAATCAGGATTTCACATAGTTTAAATCAATAATAAGCTCAACATGAAATTCTAATGCATTGTCCAAGTGAATACATGACTGAACAGTGAGTGTCCTAATGATTTTATTTTTAACAACTCCCCCTTTCTTTTATCCCTTCTACCATATGGCTTCAATTAACACCATTTATAAATTTTGTACTTTTTATGCTTCTAATCATGATTAGCATAAGCTCTTTAAGCTTTACAAATAAGCAATGTCTTCAATGCATAAGTACTCTCAACAATTCAAGTGCAATTGTTTTTAGTCATTTATTTTTGTCTCACCTTTTTAATGATTGGTCACATTGGGCTCTTTTCATACAATTGGCCTTCGACAACTTTTAAGGGATTGAGATTTAACTAACCTTTAGTCATGTGTTCACTCATTACCAATACTTAGAGTCACTTAAGATCATTAATAGTTGAAACTAATAAGACTCCTAAGTATGAAGGTGAATGGTAAGTGTGTACTTGGTTTTAAAGGTAAACATTTTCTAAGCACGTTAGGATGAAAGAAACTTTGGCGAATAAAACATGCAATAAGATTTATGCCACTAAGTTTTCTATTCTCTAATATGGCTCATAATAATGCACATTTCAACTTTGATGTAAAGATGAAATCATTATAATGCAAATCAAAGTGTGAATTACTATGATCATTTACAAAAAAAAAATTAAACAAAAGAAAATCTTTTTGACTTTTTCTTTTCCAATGTTTTTGAAATTTTCAAATAAGTATGTACAAGAAAAAATGCATAACATTCATTAAAACAAAGGAAAGACAAATAAAGCTTTTACAAAAAATCCTAAAATTGAATGTCAAACTTGACATCAAAACTCTTTTTGGATTTTTCAATCTCTTTTGGTTTTGGGTTTATGAAATTTATATTATTTTTTGGATTTTCATACAAAAAAAAATCAACATTAAATAAAGAAAAATATATACAAAACCAATTAGTCCCTATTGCATGATATTTCGTTACAGAGTATAGGGCTAAGTTCCTCAAACACTCACTAAAGTGCACAAATACCTAGGAATTTCCTAAGATCCTCGAATCTAGGTGGATACAATGATTTTGTGAGAAAATCAGCTAGTTGATCTTGAGTTTGAACATATTCTAAAGAAATCACCTTGTTTTCAATAACTTCACGAATTACGTGGTGACATACATCTATATGTTTTGTCTTAGAGTATTGAACGGGATTTTTTGAGATGTTAATAGCACTCGAATTATCACAATACATAGTTAAGGTATCATGAGAAATCGCATAATCAAACAACATTTGCTTTAGCCAAAGCAACTACGTGAAGTAACTTCTTGTTGCAATGTAGTTAGCCAAGAGAGTAGAAAGGGATATGGAATTTTGTTTTTTAACTTTGCTAAGATACCAAGTTATTCCAAATGTAAAAACAACCACCAGAAGTGATGTTACGGTCATCTACATTCCCTACACAATCATTGTGATGACCGAGTTCTCAATGATTGAGGAGCCTTAGATGTGGTAAAATGAAACGAAAGAGTTGGGGTAGTTTAAATTTGAAGGTGTAGGAGTTGAGTGAATTGAAAAAAAAAATGGACGGGATTGGTCGAATTGAACAATTTAGTTTAAGTACACGATTGTGNGGGTAGTTTAAATTTGAAGGTGTAGGAGTTGAGTGAATTGAAAAAAAAAATGGACCGGATTGGTCGAATTGAACAATTTAGTTTAAGTACACGATTGTGGTTGATTAGGGGTTCGATTTGGTCCATTTTAATTGAGGGCAAGGAAGTGGAAAAAGCTTAAATTAATATTTTTAAGGTTTTTGAATTAATGCACATATATATATTATATATAAAGAATTAAATAATACTTTGAACAACTTACACTTATTGGAACCATAAGGATTTGATTTTGTGTTAAATTTAGATTTTTAAAACGCACAAGGTATAAATCTATGATATCGGTTGGTAATTATATAGTCGTGTTTAAAGAGAATTTAAGAAATATATCTATATATAAAAATAGAAAAGTCAAAGGAGGATGAGTGGGATTGGAACTTGGGTCACATGACAATTTCTTTAGCTTTTTACGTGTGGTTTATATATATATATATATGAGATAAGTGCAAATGGATGTGGGTAGGAGACTAGGAACTGTGATATGGAATAAAATAGTGCATGAATGGACACATGTCCATTGATTGTAGCTGTGCTTTGTGATTGCCATGAAAAAAATCTGCTCAAAGATTGATAAACTATTGCATGGCTGGTGTTATTAGGCTGGGCTGCAACGTCTACATGTCACGTGCATAAGATGTAAAAAAGTTTAAAATGTAAAGAATAGAGCAAAACCAAGGAAGAGGAGGTGGCGGCAAAATAGAAAAAGAAAACAAAAGGTGGACAGGTGGATGAAAGTGGCATGTGGGTTTCAGTGGGCTGCTGTCTAGTGTTACAGATTATGGACAGGTGGATGAAAGTGGCATGTGGGTTTCAGTGGGCTGCTGTCTAGTGTTACAGATTATTATTCTAAGTATATTAGGTAGCATGTCCCTTAATATATATATATATTAATTATTGCTCGGGCTTGAAAGCACTGTGTTACTTATAAAATTTTAACACACAAAAATAGAATGTTTAAATAATTTCAACACATAGCGATTAGATTGGTTTTGAACATTTTTTGTTCGTGCAATTGATATCTTATTTTTTTTGTATTAGTCACTAATTTTTTTTTTAATTGCTGATTAACTTGAGTTTTTAATTTTTTTTTTAAATTTTTTGAGAACTATAAGTTTTCATACAGTAGTGATTTATTTTGGTATGAATAATAACTTGATGATTTTATTTATGGATTATAAAGACAATTTAAACTTCATTGATTGATAAGAAGTAAAAAATAAACATCAACTATCGAGACTAAGGTGTGTGATAAGAAGATCTACTTACAGTGTACTCTAGGTATGAATCAGTTTATAATAAGAAGGATGAAAAATTATATAATAAGTATATAATGGTTTTAAATGAAATATTATACCAAAGGTTTTGAAAAAATCGATATATTAAATAACTTACATGTGCCAAAAATGGTGACATTGTCCATTTGGGTACTGTTTTTTGTGTTGTAATGACAGTGTTTATGCGGTTATTGAGGTCAAATGTTAAACTGTCAAACTTTAAAAAAGAAGCATTAAACTTAGATATAATATGTATTTTATGTGTATTTAATAGAAATATTTTTAATTTTATACAAAGTAAAATTAGAGATTAAACAAAACCAACCTAAATCAAGGTACAAACAATACACTTTTAACATATAACATTTAACAATAATTAGTTAATGACAATACATCCACAACTAAACCACATGAACATTAAAAATTGAAAACAATAAATTATTGTCAAAACATACACCATTAAACCAATTCAAAAAAATATCATCAATATTTATAAACACACATAAATGTTAAACATTTGCTAACTGCAAAATTATAAAAATTAAACATAAAATATTTGATAACAACCCACATAATCAGTTTGTCATCCTCAATAAAGCACATACCTCCAAAATTCCAACCAATAAGAATTGAGTATTGAAGCTTCACATGAGCTAAACTCCACTTATACAATTTTTGCTATAAAGTAAATAGAGAGAAAAGAATTGGTTATAAGCAATTGGTAATTCTAGCATTAGTTATAGATATAGACCCCACACATGATCTAATAAATGTGTCAAAGATGCCTTAAAGTTATATGAAGAAGAAGAATTTCTAGAAAAGTTATGGGGCTATAGTATTATTTTTGAAACTTAATGAATAATAATGATGTTTTTAAAATTTAAGGGGTAAAAATGTAAATACACTAAAATTATGGGGTATAAATGAAATTTGAGATCGTCTTCCTTGCTTTCTTTTCAAGACGAAGGGAAACCATTGTTGACAATTTTAAGATTTGCATTTTTTGTTTGATTTATCCACTTGGACTATTATTTTGAATTGTTATCACTAAAAATTCATTAATATAATTTAACTGTGGGTGGATGGTGGCTGGGGGCGGTGGCGGTGGCGGTGGAGAGTAGCAAAAGCGATGGCTTACATCGCTTGGGCTGTGGGCGATATCTTTGCATTAATTTCATACCTATTATTATATCAGCAAAGTTGCTACACCATCAAACAAATTACTTAATGATTGGTCAGAACCCAACTGGGGTGATAATATTTTTTATCACTATTTCTTATTTTATTAATTTCTGCGAGACTGATGGAACTTGCAACGTTTGTTTTAATTGCATAGTAATTGTACCAGTGTCAATATATACACATATTCACACTTATCAGAGATTGAGAGATTACCAGCGAGAGTACTTCCGAAAGTTAGATCACTGCCAATACAATTTGGATGGAAGAGAGTGGATGGTCGGAGTGGATAAGTCCAGTGGGTCTCTAGATTATGTCGTGCGTCGCTAAAGAAGATTTGTCCATCGTTGGAGTCTGCATAGAGAGATGAGAGATTAAGGATGCTGACAATGATTTCTGAGAAAGTAAGAGAGGTGAGACGGTTAATAGGGGAAAAAGAAAGAGTTTGGGCTGTATATTATACAAAATGGGTAGTATGTGGGTGTAGTTAAATTGGGTGGGATTCAGGGGCGGAGCCACCCTTGGACCAGGGTGGGCACGTGCCCCCCTCAAATTGTTTTTTCTAACATTAGATATATATTTTTTAAAATAAAATTTAGATATATTTAATTATGTCCACCCTCAATTTTGTTTACAATAAATATATATTTTTTAAAATAAAATTTAGACATATTTAATTGTGTCTACCTTATTATTGTATTGTAATATCGATTAGACAAGCGAATACTTAAATAATATTATTGGAACTAATACATTATGATATCAAATCTAATAGTGAGTCCCTACATTTAATAACGTCTACTATCTATCTAATGGTCACAAACCATTGGGTTCCTACCAATTAAATTTTGAATTTTTTTTTGGGTCAAGATATAAAATTAAATTTTGAATTAGATGTAATTACTATTATTCTTAAATTTTTAGACACAGATATTTCCGAATAATTTTTAGACATATCGTGTTCATTTTTTTAAATTATAGGATTATTTTATTATTGTATAGAAATGAGCGTCATAATGTAATAAATTATTGGGTAATAAATGAAAACCTATTATTACCATTTTGTATATAGAAAAAAAAGTATTTATTGATATCATTGATTTGTAATTCTTTTAAATGATAAACAATAATCAGATTTAATTGTAAGATGATAATAATTAGTCTCATACGAAGTTTTAATTAATTTACTTTTATTTTTTGTTTGTTCATTCCATGCAAATCATTTTTTGACCTTTTATGTTTAATGAATTTTTATGCATAATTATAGTAATTATGAATTTATGAACTTATATGGTCAATTGAAAAAAAAAATGAAAAATGCTATTTAGATCTAATTTGATGACATAATCAATGCACCTCTTTGATTGAAAGTAGATTTACATTGAATTAAGTCATTGGTAACATTAATAAAAAAATAATTAAAATTTATTAATGTGCCCACCACCCTAAAGTATTTTTCTGGCTCCGCCCCTGTTAATTTAGATGAAATTTAGATCATTTAATTTAAAATGAATTCAATCTAAGTTGTTATTGTATTTTTTTCAAATTCAAGATAGAAACGTACAAGAGATAGGAGTGTAGAGTTTTATGATAAGAGACTTTTTCATCGGTGGAAAAAGAAATTCAGGAGTAACTGTAGACTGTTAGATCAAAATTTTTGAGATGGTCTGTGTAATAAAAAAAATCTCCAATTAAAAAAAATGAGAATCCATAAAAAAACTATGCTTACTATGGTAATTGAATTTCATGTTTCATTTAAGGTAACACAGTTATATTTGCTACAAACATACAAAATTACCAAAAATATAAAAAAAACACTTAATTTAAAAATTGCGTGAATTTGAAAACTTCCAGCCCAAGAAGGAGCTCTCATGACTGCACAATTCACCTTAAAGTCATACCACGACAAAAAAGAATAAGCTTAGGTCTAATGATCCTAGCATGCCTTCCCCTCAGCAACCACGACTATTTTCCCACACAATCCTATGCTTTTTCTATAATCAAAATCAAATAGTTAGTAAATCAATCGATCCAATTTACTACGACAATTAAAATCATATAGAACTATAGAAAATTGACTTAAAAATTCATCTAAAATTAATCGAATACATCAACCTTACTAACCTAGATAATTGAATGTATTAACCCTTGTAAGAGTTATCATGAAAGTCATTTTACATGTGTTTAAAAGCCACTGTTATGATCGTCAAACAAACTCAAACATATCACCTACCCCAGATACTAGAAAAAGGGTCCAAATCACCATAAAAAATTATAGTAAAAGTGAGGAATCAAAATTTTAAATCCCCTTATTTCACCAATTTTTTGGGCAGGAAAATTGATTTGAATTAGCATACACACAACCAAATTAATGTAACTACAACACTTAAACCAACTAAGAGACATGTGAAGTGATGTAGGGGTAGCTATCTTGCTTTCTTCCACACATTGCAAACAAAACAATGCTCAAAAATTTCAAAGCATTTGAAAAATTTGTCATTAAATTAAAGCTTCACATATATAAAAAAATCAATCACATATTCTATCAGCTGAAAAATATAGAAAAAATTGAATCAAGTTTTCTTTACAATTAACAAAACCAAAAGAAAACATAATATGAGACACAAAAATGTAACTTACTTTTGTCCAATATTTTGGCCAACCAAATAGGCACCAATTCTGAACCAAGACATATTAGTGTCATTCATTAGACAAACAAAACAATGCACGAAATTATGAACAACCACTTAAGTCTAAAATAATTGTCTAACAAATTAACTTAAAACACACCAATCAAACAAATCATTGCTTAATTGAAAATATTATTTAACTGCAAACAACTTGCATATAATTATAAAGGCAAAATAACTCAGAGAAATTCTAGTAGGGTGAATAGAATTTTAAAGAGAGAAAAATAGATGTAATTTCATCTTGGCCAGATATGTGATCATTTTTTTCCTTAATACTTTCAGAATTGAAAATACATAACTGAATGCAATGACTACATGCACAAATGTGCAAATCTACTCATAATTTATTATGTCCACGTAAAGAAAAAGCATTGAGAATGGATATCCTTTACCTTTTTTTAAATGTAGTAACTTCACTTTTTTGAAGACATGGGAAAAGCCTGGTTGTGTGATTAAATGCCTATTAGCTACAACATATGTAAGTTTTTAAGTAGGCATAGCATTATCAAAGATAACATATAAAATTATTTCAATGCAACCATTCATCAAGGCAAAAGAATAAGAGAATTTCAATATTAAACCATAAATTGCTTTTGAAGTCTGTAGGGTATAAAGAATGGTCCAAATAGCATCTATCAGAAGTAGCTTTATAAGAGAAGTTTAAAATGCTACTCCAAAAAGTAGATGCACATTGCAATACCAAAATCAAAAACACCAGAGGCTAATGAAAAATAAAAAAATAGAGTTTAACATGACCATCAAGAGTTGTGTGGACAAAAGGGAGGCATATCTTAGAAATACAGTAACAAATAAAAAAATGATAACTTGAAGGCACAATGCACCCATAACAGGTGGAGAAGACATTGGCAGCCATGGCGTCCCATAGAATTAATTATCAATCGAAAGGGCTACTTGTTTTGTGCAGGAAAACAGAAAATTCAAAATACTACTTGTGCTAAAGACAAAACATTTACTTCCAAAAATATGCAATAGATGAATAAAGGGTCACCATTTCTTTTCTACGACTTTATTCGATCATCTAGTATGCATAAAAAACACAGTCAAAAAACGGAGGAAGTGAAGAAGTGCAAGCATGTGTGTGTGTTGTATCCATGAATGAGTGTGTGTGCTTGTTGTATTCATCGTGTGGGTGTTTGTTGTGTTCAACGTGTGTGTGTTCGTTGTGTTGTGTATCTGTGTTAGTGTGGGAAGCAGAGAGAAGGAAGAAAGGAGAGGAAAAGGATGAACAACTACCTGAGGTTGTGTGGCTGTGGCTGTGAAGGGTCACCATTTCTTTTCTATGCTTTATCCGGTCACCTAGTATGCATAAAAAACACAGTCAAAAAACAGAGGAAGCGAAGAAGTGGGAATATGTGTGTGTGTGTGTATTGCATCCAGAGTGAGTGAGTGTGTGTGTTTGTTGTGTTCATCGTGTGAGTGTTTGTTGTATTCATCTTGTGTGTGTTTATTGTGTTTTGTGTCTTTGTTAGTGTGGGAAGCAGAGAGGATGAAGAAAAAGTTGTTGGGTATCGGGTGAAAATGGAAGAGAGGAGGGAGAAAGGAAAGAGAGTTTTTTGGTTGCTTTTTAAAAATGGAAGAGAGGAGGGAGAGTGTATCGGGTGATAGAGAGGGAGTTAAAGTATGAGATAGAAAGATAAAACTAGATAGGAGATAGGAGTCTTTATATCAGTTAGTATGAGATAAGGGGAGAGAGTTAGATGAGAGATAGGAGTCTTAGAAAACTTTGGTATGAGAAAAATTCAGTACTCACTGTTGACCGTTTGATCAAAATTTTTAAGATGATCTGAACCGTCTTTTATATTAGAATTATATTGTCCATTGAATGTGTTTATGTTTTGTCTCAAAACGATATGAACCTCTCTTTGTCTCTAAATTCAAACTCAACTCTACTTTATTATATAAATATATATGACGTGTTCTCTAGTTAGGCGGCTAGGCAACACTGGTGCCTAATTAGGGTAATTCTTGGAGGTTTACACGTGTGTGTTTGAGCAATAAACCTTGAACTTCGTAGTATTTTTCTCAGTGGTTGCAAGAGGAACAAAAGAAGATGAAAGGGAAGTACTGAAAATCAAGAAGAAGGGAAGTCAAAAAAAAGAAAGAAAGAAAGAGTGAAAGAGTGAGGATGTCGGTTGGAAGGGGATTCAAGATTTAGTTCCACCAGCTTGTGAAAAAGTATTTGAAGAGGATTAATTGCAGTATTTTGGTGTCAATTTCCCAGCTGCTCATCCTTTTGATTGCCTTTTGATGATTTCGGGACGTGGCTGCAATTTGAAAAGCAATTTACGGTAAACTTTAGTTTAAGTTTTGCAAATTTTCATAGTTTTGAAATCTGAAATCTAGTGAACCCAAAACATGTGGTCATAAAAAAAATTTGGTATACGTAAGTGTGATATTGGTTTGTGACATTTGGAAATGGATTTTCGCTTGTTAATTTAGTGGGATAAATATATAATGGTATGGGTGAACTTTGAAAAACAAAGAAAAGCTTAACGTTTATAACTCGTAGCCGAAACTAGTGGCTGGATGTTTACATATAGAAGCTGAAATTATATGTTTTTTCTGAATTTTTCAATTTAAAACTTCAGTTTAGATGGTAGGGAAAAAGTGAGAAATGGTTGGAAGGTTATTGAAATGGGTTCAGAAACGATTTATGTAGAAATAAAGAACTGGTAGTATGTTCGGTTGTGATAGACAGTTTGGGTAGTCGTTAGGAAAACGACGATTACTTTCTTTAGAAAATTCAGATTCATGCACGGTTTGATGTTTAATTTCTAATTAACTTGATGTAAGTTGAGATTGAGATTCCAAAAATGTTTGGGTAGTAGAGAACCGACAAATCCCGAGAAAAATATGGAAAATACTCGTCTTATCCCTACGTGTACCGGTTTGGCCTAATTATGCAATATTTGACCTAATTAAATGTAAACACCATGTTTAGTTAGTTAAAATGAGGTTATTACTAAAATTTCACTAAAGAATTTCATTCTTTTATTTTTGGCAGTTCCAAGTCAATACTGGATCGATGTAGGGTTTTTCAATTTTGAAACAGACGATGTTTTTCCAATTTGTTTCTAAATTATTCCATATGTTATTTATAATTCTTGAGAATGTTTTGAAATATATGATTGGGTGTTTTGAATATTGACTTGGATCCAAACCCAAATTAGGGTTTTTGAATGTGGTTTGCACAAATGGTCGTAATTGTCGAATTGATTGTATTGAATGAAACTTCGGGATCCTTTTGGAATTAAATGTAAGTGCGCAACAGTCGAATGACGGAGGGTTTAAGTTCCAGTTTGAGGTCGTAGAGGGTGCTCATTGAGTTCGTAAATGCTTGGGTGACCTAGTTGGTCTTTGGACTTGAGTATTGAATAGTTACTAGGGTGCGTATCTTTCTCAGGGTGAAAGTCTCCCAAAAGGTTAGATCGTATGTTCATATGGACCCTGAATGGTCTAATAGGATGATCGCCCACCAGTGCAATACTGTATTAATATTATGATCGTATTATTGTTTTCATACTTAACTATTTTCGCTTAATTTTTATTGTTTCTTATATATATATATATGTATGGAATTAACTATTTTGATATTGCCCAATCTTGTCAAATTATTTTATTTTCAAACTCGTTTGTTTGAAAATTAAGTTACTCTATTGAGCTGTTGATTATCACCCTACCTTTTTTCTCCTTTTTCAGATTAGCAGGTGATGAAGATATTCGTAAAAGTTTGAAATACCAGTTTTTAGGGTCCTCATTCTAAGAGTGGAGCAGTGTTTTTTAAGGCATATAAATTTTATTAAGCTTGATGTACATGTGTGTGATGTGACAAGTATCTGACTGAGTTGTACTATAGCCATGTATAGTAAGTTTATCTATTGAGCTAAGTAGCAAACACTTATTATATTTATGAAATTGGCATCAGAGTTTACTTATTATTTGGATATTGTATTATTTAGTGATTGTGAAGATTATTAACACTCTGAGATATTACGAAAATGGATGAGGGTGGTACAGTTGGCATTGAAATAGACAACAATCTCGACATTAGTTTCAAAGGTATATCAAAGACCATACCCCAAAGTTTCACTCACATAACGAATGATGAATTTAACCGCAAGTAAGTATAACTCTTTAGGGCAAGATTGATACCATGCACATACACCAACACTAAAGGCTATGTCAAGTTGACTCGTAGTGAGATAAAGTAGACTACCTATCATACTACGGTACAATTTGTCATTTATATTTTTGCCTAGAGTGTCCTTAATTTGGTGTTAGTACTTATCGGAGTATCTAAGTGCTTGGTTAACTCTAATCTAAACTTCTTAACTTGGTCTCTTGCATATTTAGATTTTGAGACAAAAATCCAATTTTTCATTTGTTTAACTTGCAAGTCTAGAAAGATAGTTAGTTCACCCATCATGCTCATTTCAAATTTAGATTTTATCAATTCACTAAACTCATGAGGAATACAATCACGTGTGGAACCAAAAACAATGTCATCAACGTACACTTACGTAATTAAAAGGTCACCTTTAACACACTTTACAAACAAGGTCTTTTCTAAACTACCTCTAGATAGCCTTCTTCCAGAAGATAAGTAGAAAGCCTTTCATACCAAGCCCTTGGAGCTTGCTTAAACCATAGAGTGCCTTTTTAAGTTTAAATACATACCTAGGACAATGTGGGTCTTGAAAACAAGCTATGATAAAGAGCAATCTCACATATACTAGCCTTACTACTAGTGCAAAAGTCTCATCAATGTATATTCCTTTTACTTTGGTGTACCCTTGTGCTACTAATCTAGCCTTGTACCTAACAACTACATCATTTTCATCGGATTTGTTTTTAAAAATTCATTTTGTTCCAATTACATTGGTGTCTTTAGGCCTAGGTACCAAGTCCTAAACATCACTTCGTGTGTTTAGCTCTTCTTGCATGGAAATAATTCAATTGTCATCTTCAAGAGCCTCACTCACATTATTAGGTTCAAATATGGAGACGTAGCAATTTTGATCTAACTAATCTTCAAGTTGTCTCCTACTCCTTATCCATTTGTTCGGGTTCCCTATAATGTCAGTAGGTGTAAACCCCACACTTTTATCTTTATACATGTATGTAGGTTTATATAGCAAGTTATTATTTCGTTTGAAATGATAATATGGAAAATTTCGAGGAAATAGTTAAAAGTTATTTTAGCTTGCAAATATATGAATTGTTGTAATAGAACTTGTACCAACTTGGTTTAATGTACAAAAGTATGTTGTATAAGTTTGGTTTGGAATTGGAAAGGTTTGGAATGGATTGAAAATCAAGAAGGAAGAATTTGTAGAAAAACAAGCAAAACCTTCCGAAAGGTTAAGGTAAAGGCTTATCCAGTAGGATAAACCTTCCAGAAGGTTAAGGGAAATGGTTGTCCAGTAGACAAAACCTTCTGGAAGGTCGATCCACAACCTTCCGGAAGATTGATGAAAATGGTTGTCTAGTAAGACAAACCTTCCGGAAGGTTAAGGAAAAGGTTTGTCAAATAGGCAAACCTTCCGGAAGGTCGATGAACAACCTTCTAGAAGGTCTTCAAAAAATCTGAAAATTTTAAGCTGCGAATAGTCGGCTTTCCTTTCACTATAAATACTTAAGGACAACCCTTTTAGCCCCATTTCAACTCTCAAAACCCTAGGAGACCTTAGAGAGGAGTAAAGGAAGAGAAAAACACAAGATCAAAGGGGATTTCAACTTCAAGAAGATCAAAACCTAGTCTTTTCAAGAACATCAAGGTAGGGGGTTTTCTTCCATTCTTGTTCATTGAGGCTAGGGCTTAATTATATGTATTCTTTTGACTTTAAATCTTATATATATGCTATAAAATCATCTTTCAATGGTCTTTTGCAACTATTAGCGGCTTTTAAACAAAGTTAAGACTAAATACCCATGAAATCTTATTTTCTTGATATAAAACCCTAGTTTTCAAAAGAGATGGACTTTCTTCTTGATTCTTCCTTTGTTCTGGACTTTGTAACTTTAGTGCTTGGTGTTGAGTAATAAAATGACGTTGTGATGATCTCTTTCTTATTTTTTTAAATGGTTCTCTTGTATTACAAATTGTGAAATTGGGGAATTATGAAATTGTTTGTTATTTGAGGAAATTGTTGAAATTGTATATCTTGTATGGTTGTTGTGATGGACTTGAATTGCATTCGAGCACTGTCGTAGAGTGTTAGAGGTTAGTCTATCCCAGTGGGGGTGAGATGGTTTCCTAATACTTGTAGTGGTTTGTTGTTTGTGAGAACAACCACTATTGTTCACGGAAGTTTGAGGCTGAGGGTGGGTATACCTTTCTTGGGAAAGATTCTTCAATGCCGTGGGAGACGGTATAAGTCCTTTCTAAAGTGGGTTGTGTGGTTATGGTTGGGTGAACGAGGTAAAGTCGTTGTGTAGATTCGTGGGAAGCAACCAACATATATGAGAACATGCTTATTGTGTGGAATTGGTTCCTACAAGAGCTTGTGGAGGTATGAGACTCTACAAGAACTTGTGAAAAATGATTTATGGTTAGAAATGGTTTATTGTTTGGAAATTCATCTTACTATTCATTTAAATTATTGCTATTGTATAAACTTGAGATCTATTGAAATGTCCCGGTTTTCTTTCAAAAATTACTATATAATATTTGCAAAATGAGACCGACTTGTTTTTACATGCTTTCTAAATCTTGTATGAGTTTGGGAGAATATTGCTACAAAGCTTCGTGCTCACCCCCTACAAACAACATATTTTTCAGATTATGTGCTAGAGGAGGAGCTAGGAGTAGATGAACAAGCACATTGGGAAGCTCCTATAGAAGGGAACGTGGATCCCGAAGTGGACATCTAGAGTTATATTCTCTTTTGTTCTAGACTATGATATTTGTTTTGAGACTATGTAAAGTTAATCCTTTTGTAATTTCACTGCGAGTTTATGTTTAATTATTTTTGTAATACCCCGCATTTTCTTTTATATATTTATATAGATATATAGTATATAATTGTTGTAAAAATGTGGATATGTGTAGTGATGTGTATTTGAATTTGGTAGATTGGAAAAGTAGATATTTAAAATGTTAGTGAAAATAATAGTTGAAATTTGGTTTTAATAAGTGAAAATATGAAATTTTAGGTCCTAGAACTTGTATTAAATAGGTTTGGTGTAGAAATATGTGTTGGAGAGGTTTGGGATGGATTTGGTTGGCTTAGGAATGGATTGGAAATGGAAAAGAGATAAAACAGGACGTGAATAGTGTACATAAACAGTGCACTGGCTATAACTTCAAGCGCGATTTCGACCTTGATGTAGTAAATATTTCTCACAACTCAAAACATGAAAGTTGTAGAGATCTTTCTTAGCATTCCATATCATCTTGAATCATCTCAATCGGAGCTCGTATGAAAGAGTTATGGTCAGATAACGAAGTGATGTCAAAACAGCCCAATTAGCTTGAACAGTGCATGTGAACAGTGCACTGGCTGCAACTTCAAGACCGATTTAGACCTTGATTCAGTCAATATCTCTCAAAACTCAAAAAATGAAAGTTTTAGATCTCTTTATTATCATTCCATAGAATCTTAAATCATCTCAAGCGGAGCTCGGATGAGAGAGTTATGCCCAGATAACAAAGCGATGTCAAAATAGTCCAATTAACTTTGTTTTGCATTTAACGTCTCCATTTGCATCCTAAATTAAAATATAAGAATAATGAGTACATTTAGGCTTCAAATAAGTATAAAAGGCTTTAAGAAGCACCATTTATCACCTTTTATTTGCAAACAATGTAAAACTTCATTAATAGCCAGTTCGGATGGGTAAAATAGAAACTTTAGTGTTTCGGGTGTACGTTGACTTTGGTTTTGAGATAAGTCATAAATATAAATATTTTAAAGTTAAAATAACATTAAAAATAAATCCGTAACTTCGAACAATCTTAGGGTAGTTATATGGATCAAATTGGATATTCTTAGTGGCAAAACCATAATTTTAGAGAAAATTAAAACAGGCTGTGAACAGTGAATTTCGGGGCTAAGGTGTTTTAAACTCCATTTTCATCCCATTTGCCCTCATTTCTTTCACGCCACTCTNTTTTCTTGATACAAAACCCTAGTTTTCAAAAGAGATGGACTTTCTTCTTGATTCTTCCTTTGTTATGGACTTTGTAACTTTAGTGCTTGGTGTCGAGTAATAAAATGATGTTGTGATGATCTCTTGCTTATTTTTNTTGTTATGGACTTTGTAACTTTAGTGCTTGGTGTCGAGTAATAAAATGATGTTGTGATGATCTCTTGCTTATTTTTTTAAATGGTTCTCTTGTATTACAAATTGTGAAATTGGGGAATTATGAAATTGTTTGTTATTTGAGGAAATTGTTGAAATTGTATATCTTGTATGGTTGTTGTGATGGACTTGAATTGCATTCGAGCACTGTCGTAGAGTGTTAGAGGTTAGTCTATCCCAGTGGGGGTGAGATGGTTTCCTAATACTTGTAGTGGTTTGTTGTTTGTGAGAACAACCACTATTGTTCACAGAAGTTTGAGGCTGAGGGTGGGTATACCTTTCTTGGGAAAGATTCATCAATGCCGTGGGAGACGGTATAAGTCCTTCCTAAAGTGGGTTGTGTGGTTATGGTTGGGTGAACGAGGTAAAGTCGTTGTGTAGATTCGTGGGAAGCAACCAATATACATGAGAACATGCTTATTGTGTGGAATTGGTTCCTACAAGAGCTTGTGGAGGTATGAGACTCTACAAGAACTTGTGGAAAATGATTTATGGTTAGAAATGGTTTATTGTTTGGAAATTCATCTTACTATTCATTTAAATTATTGCTATTGTATAAACTTGAGATCTATTGAAATGTCCCGGTTTTCTTTCAAAAATTACTATATAATATTTGCAAAATGAGACCGACTTGTTTTTACATGTTTTCTAAATCTTGTATGAGTTTGGGAGAATATTGCTACAAAGCTTCGTGCTCACTCCCTACAAACAACATATTTTTCAGATTATGTGCTAGAGGAAGAGTTAGAAGTAGATGAACAAGCACATTGGGAAGCTCCTATAGAAGGGAACGTGGATCCCGAAGTGGACATCTAGAGTTATATTCTCTTTTGTTCTAGACTATGATATTTGTTTTGAGACTATGTAAAGTTAATCCTTTTGTAATTTCACTGCGAGTTTATGTTTAATTATTTTTGAAATACCCGCATTTTCTTTTATATATTTATATAGATATATAGTATATAATTGTGGTAAAAATGTGGATATGTGTAGTGATGTGTATTTGAATTTGGTAGATTGGAAAAGTAGAGATTTAAAATGTTAGTGGAAAAAATAGTTGAAATTTGGTTTTAATAAGTAAAAATATGAAATTTTAGGTCCTAGAACTTGTATTAAATAGGTTTGGTGTAGAAATATGTGTTGGAGAGGTTTGGGATGGATTTGGTTGGCTTAGGAATGGATTGGAAATGGAAAAG
>CAUOFW020003835.1:318705-333425 GCA_963454935.2 Ilex paraguariensis
GGCAGACAATTTTGCGGGGCCTTACTCTCTCTCCTCTCTCTTGCTTTTAATCTCTCAGTACCATGGGAACTGACGAACTCATCTTAAAAGACGACACTATCGCCCAATATCTACCGCCGCTCCACCACCACCACAACCTTCAACGTACATGATGGAAGAGGAGGAGAAGGTGGAGGATTTTTTCCCTATTCCAAACCCATCAGCCTGGTTCATGAAGTTTGTCTCCTTGCAAGTAGAGATTCTATATAACTCTTTGGTTCCTCTCACATCCCCCATCTTCTCTCTCTTATACCTGGCGTCTGAGTCCTGCCGCCGCACGGAAAAGGCCAAAGAAAGGTTCGAGTCAATCGTCCATGGCTGCAGCCTTTTTCTGAGGAAGATAGGATTAGGTTTTCTGGGAGCTGTATATGTATGCATTGTTCTCACAATGCTGATGTTCTTGGCTGTCATCTTGGGAGTTGGGTTGGTGAATTTGTGGGTGGAAGAGCCTGTATTTATGAGAGAGAGCTTACACTTTGATTACACTGATATTCATCCTGAGGCTGTGTTCCCTTTAAGGAGTGATGATGGTGGTTTTGGAGGATTCATCAAGAGGAAGAAGATGGGTGTGCCTGTGGGACACACCTTTTTTGTTCGTTTGGTTCTTTTGATGCCTGAATCTGATTTCAACTTGGAGATTGGAGTGTTCCAGGTATTCTAATTTCTCTTAGGTTATTTTTGTCTTTCCTTTAGGGGGCGGGGGGATTTAAGATAGCAATTATTTTGGTTTAGTAACATTTAGATGATCGTTTCCCCAAATGATTACAATTTCTTGTCAAAGGATATGTTCACTATACCAGAAAGTGTTTTTTGGGTAGGCTACAACTCAATATGTTAAGTTTACACCAAAATGGGATTATTAGAGAAGAATCCTAATGTTTTAAGACGTATGCCAAACATTTTGAAGATTGATACTAATTTTTTGTGGTAAATTAATCACTAAATCGACCCAAAAACTTATAACTTGTCTCAGAAGAAAATATAATCCATATGGTAGGTCGTTTGTTGCACATTGTGGAAGTAGTTGGAAAGAAATTTTTTTTTTTTCCTTATATAAAGAATTTGAAAAGGTGAATAGAGAATTTTCACACACAACAAGAAACCAATTATTTACAATTAAAGCCCCGTAATCATCTTTTGAATTGGCTGGTAGGTGTAGCTGTGAGTTTAATATTGGTACTAATGATGTATGTAAGTGTGAGGATTCCAAATTAGTGAAGTATCTAATGGGACGATGCTTAAGCTGCAGAGCTTAAGGCTTGAGAGAGATGGTGAGTATTGAAAAGCAGAAAAACAATGAAGATCACACTGATTGAAGTGGTTCACCAGCCTTGAAACATGTCTAGTCTACTCAAATAGAGTCTCTTGCTCCTTGGGGTTTTTGTATTACTTTAAGGAGAGGGATTTGTAACGGTATTTTCTCCTACCCTTTCTCGGAGAAGGCCTATGAATATATATACACATTCTTGAGGGGGTGGTTCCCTGGTCATCTTCATGTGACCCTCCCAGTTTGTTACGATTTTGTGGGGAGAACATTGGGGGATGTTGTTGAGGGAATATTGTCGTTAGAGCCTACATTCCCTTGGGGCAACGTGGCAGGTTCTTGTAGAAGTGCACCAACGTGACGGAGTGATGCTTCTCAAGAGAGTTCAAACCTCCAATAACAACACGAGATATGGTTATTATGCTTGTCAGTCTGAATGTCCTTCTCTATCGTGGAGGCTTAGATGTGGTTAATTCCAAACAATGCCAACCTTCCTCTTCTACCTTCGTTGTCATGCTGGTCGAGGTTGAGCTATAACTGACAAAAATGGTCTGATCAGATTATGGTATCATCAGGTACAATGAAACGATCTAGGCATGGCATCTAAAACAGACAATGGGATTAAAGTGTTCCATTCATTACCAAAGTTACAGATTAGTAGGATTTAGACTAATCAGAGAAAGGAAGATAAGGATTTCCCAAACAGGAAGTACAACTTTATGGCTTGACAATGCAATATAAAATGTAATCACCTAGTTTAGCCTTATTAATCTTAAGGACTACCTTCTGGGAAAAAAATTGCCTTCTGAAAATAATCGGGTTCCTAGAAAGATGGATGGTATACTTACTTGCCTTTATATCCTTTACATGGCTACCTTAGAGTTGAACTCACAACCTGATAGATACTACACTAGACAATGCCCCGCCCTCTTCAAAGTAAAACGTAGTAAACTAAACGAGGCTTCCATTTGGGGATGAAAATTGAGCACACTTGCATTTAAAATAATATGGAAGGTATCAATTCGCAAACAACTTTCAAAATTTCAGCTGAATTGGAAGAACAAAATTAATCATGCTTAGAGTGTATGGGTAGTATGAAAACTCCTTGAGAGAAATGAAACCTGAAACTAAAAATCAATTAGAATTGGAACTCAAATTTAGGAGCAGAGAAACACTAATAGGATTTTCNAGTTTAGCCTTATTAATCTTAAGGACTACCTTCTGGGAAAAAAATTGCCTTCTGAAAATAATCGGGTTCCTAGAAA
Source organism: Ilex paraguariensis (assembly GCA_963454935.2). Taxonomy (NCBI): domain Eukaryota; kingdom Viridiplantae; phylum Streptophyta; class Magnoliopsida; order Aquifoliales; family Aquifoliaceae; genus Ilex; species Ilex paraguariensis. Next base: position 321,274 of record CAUOFW020003835.1, read on the forward strand.
GATGGATGGTATACTTACTTGCCTTTATATCCTTTACATGGCTACCTTAGAGTTGAACTCACAACCTGATAGATACTACACTAGACAATGCCCCGCCCTCTTCAAAGTAAAACGTAGTAAACTAAACGAGGCTTCCATTTGGGGATGAAAATTGAGCACACTTGCATTTGAAATAATATGGAAGGTATCAATTCGCAAACAACTTTCAAAATTTCAGCTGAATTGGAAGAACAAAATTAATCATGCTTAGAGTGTATGGGTAGTATGAAAACTCCTTGAGAGAAATGAAACCTGAAACTAAAAATCAATTAGAATTGGAACTCAAATTTAGGAGCAGAGAAACACTAATAGGATTTTCGAACAGTTTATGTCATTGGATCAAACAGTGAAGCTTATTGTTGCAATAGCATCATTGGAATTTTGACGTTACACCTTGAAATTCATTCATGGAAAAATGTCTGTTGTTACATGGTGCATCTTAGCATTAATAAAATATATGCATGTGCCAAAGATTAGTTTAGAGCCACCATGTGGCCCAAAAAAGGCAACAAGTTGGTGCCACTACTTATTGTTACCATAGTTATTAAATCGTATATCGGAAGGTGTATCGTTTTTTAAAAATAATGTATCGTATTATATGGTGTAATTTTAAATAAATAATAAAAAAATATATATACCTTTGAAAAAAAATTATATACTCATAAAAATATAGCATATCATTAATACTCTACCACCTATTCAAGTCATCAACATAGTTCACTAATATTATAATGCAAAGTTTACGACCATAGTTCACTAATTCAAACTTCAAACACCAAAGAGACTTTTAATCCATATTTCTAATATTCATTTTGAACTCAATCCATAAAATTAATCAAGATTCAGAAATTTTTATACAAAAAAAAAAAAATAGTGTCTTATTTAGACAAAATGACGTCGTTTCATTAGTGGCGGGGATAAAATTAGTGTCTTATTTAGACAAAATGACGTTGTTTTAGGGAAAAAAAAATCAGGTTTTGCACGTATCGGTTGTATCGTATCGTGTATCGAACGATACGACGCAAAAACGATACATAACTATGATCCGTATCGTTTTACTTCTTTATCATAACGTATCGTACGATACGTATCGCGTATCGTACGATACTAACAACTATGATTGTTACTAGTTCAGAATTAAGGCTAAGAGCATGACATGATCATAGAATTGTAGAAAATGTGATTAACTTATATGCACGTTTTTCTTAAATAATCTTTTAAACAACTCTTCTATGTTAGCTTATTGGTTTCTTGTTATATATTATTTTAAGACTTATTCAGCTTTATGTCTTTTGTTTTTTTAGTCCTGGTAAGTAGGAGAAATTTGTGTGGAGGTTTAACACACCACTAGGCAGTGTCAAGACAATCAAAAGTTGTACATTCTCAAAAAAAAAAAAATTGATTTGTCAGATTTTTTTTGAAAAATAATCAACTTGTGTCTTAGATGACAATTTTTCATGGGGTATTCACACCACATGATGCAGCTACACAATGTGTTAAACTCACTCTAATTTTTTTCGATCAGCAATTTACATTCATTTTTGACCCCTCAACCTAAAAATTTGGATATCCTAGTAGACTTACTAGATATTGACTTGTTCTGATGACTGAAGTATGCCAGTCAAATTGGTGGTGTGGTTGTACATGCACATTGCTTCAATAGAGGTATCTGATATTTTTGGCTCTTGACCTTTCTTACGGGTTTTACAATTGCTCGTTTTTGGTTGTATGGCAACTAGACTAACTCTTCTATTTATAAATAAACATGGACTATTTGAGATGTAGGTTGCACCCATTTGAACCATGGAGATGCATTTTTGTCATCTGCATACATTGAATTACATCAAGAAATTCTCTTCTTTGTATTTTTATGATGAAATCTTAATTTAGAGAGCATTAAACAAAAAGAGTTTTTAAAGACGTATTTTAGACAATAGGCACTAAAATGGTTTGATTGCTACTTGGGAGATCAAAGTAGGAATTGCTGATGCACAAAAACAGTCTTATGCAAGATCAACAGTCGAGTGTGTAATAAAGTGTAATTAATGGACAATTAATAGAGTAATCAATAACAATAATGTAAATATCAGGTCAACACACAAATATATAGCGGTTCGATCTGGGTGATCTACTCCACTCCGGAAAACGGCAACAGTGGCCAGTGAACCTTTATTGATGAAATAGTAGGTGAGAGAGAGAGCAATGATTAGATCCGGGAGAAATACAATAGTTAGGAGAGATAAAAGCTATGTGAGGAGGTGTAGAGAGACGTAGAGATGCTCATCTCAATGGAGAGAGCTTACAATTTATAGGTACAGAGGCTTAGTTGAGGCAGTGAGTTGAATGGGAAAACAATAATTCTTTGGAGAGGATAGCTACAAAAAGTAAAATACAATTAGCCCTCGTGTCGAGTGGAATAGTTTCTTGTCAGGTAGAACAGATCTGTATCAGAAAATTCTCCATTCATACCTTATTGTTTTATATAAACGAGTGCAACTATCACACCCATACACAAATTATTTATTAAACGGGTTACCTGATACAATCCGTGTGTCATTCGCTAAATAAGATAATAGGTCAGAGTATTTCGAGTACACACAAAAAATCATCAACTTCCTACACATTACACATGTTTGACCTGTTTACGATAACAATAAATTATGGTTGAGCAAAAAAATAAAGACAAAAAATAAACATTAAATGACTACTAAATTTGAATGAGTTTAAGAGATGGGAGGTGTGAGATGAGGCAGATGCTGAGAGACCTAACTTTTTTTTAAAAAAAAATTATAGTTCCATTGTTAATGGATTAAACGGGTTGAAACGAGTTTATGAGTTAAACACGAAATCGGTTTATTTATTTCATGGGTTTGCTGAGTTAATCCGTTAAGAGTACACCCAAACCCTCTAAATCCGTGTCGGATTCATGTCAGTTTCACGGGTCGAGTCTAGAATTGTCAGACTTAAGTACAATTAAAGAGTGCCTTGATCTTCAAGAGTGAGTATCCCGATAATTGCTCCTGACATGCTCTTATCCTTCTTGGACTCCTTGGGCATTAGGCTGGATCGGATTCACGAATTGGGTTTGACCTGCCTTTTAGCTGATTACTTGATTAATTAGACCTGACCCAGTAAAATTTGGGTTCATTAGGATTTAGCTTAGATTCTGTGGACCATAAGCATGTATAGTTCTCTGTCCTTGAAAAACATATGATCCTTGAACTTGAAAGATGCATGTAACTCAACCTAAAACTACTGTTGCTAATCCAATATTTTTATGTGCCACTAGAAACACCCACAACAATATGATTAGGTCATTTCCATGGTCTTTCCATGGGGCTTGCAAGTTATCATTGCCTCCTCTCCAGAGAAACTAATTCCCATTTCATTTTATCATCTCCATGAGTAAATTATCACTCACCATTATCTATTAAAGCCAAATAAGTTTTCTCCCCACACTTTGGAGATGTTACAAATTTTTCCTAGTATAATTCCAGACAATCTGTTGAATAGGATATCTACTTAAATATTCTGTTTAGTGAATATCTTTTTCATGGTAGGAATGTTATGAAACTCCATCATTGTACTTATACATGTCAGGTTGCCACCTTCGTGTAGGCTACCCAACCATACTCTGTTAAATTTTCTAAAATTTGAAGGTGTGTATATCACATTGCCATAATTGTTGCACATCCAATTGGTATTAAAAGCCAAAAAGGAAAATTTGAATGAATAAAGAAATATTAGAGAGAGAAATTTATAAACGAAACTAGCATTGACGCTTTAATCAAGATTTTTATTTTTCATTCTGGGTTCCATAGATGGCCCTCCTTTTTGATAGTGTTTTTAAGGCTCTTTTTCCCTATTGCTTTGAAGTACCTATTGTACAAAAGGAAAATAAGATTGAACTTGACTAAAATTGAGTTATCTTAAACAGTCAAAAATGGCTACTTCGATGAGCCATTGAAATTATTGAAATTTTGGCCCATACATTGTTGGACTAAAAGTTGACCTAAAAGCTTAAGCTTAAGTTGAGAGTGGTGTGTCCAATCTTTCTATGTGAAGCCATTGTACTCATTTCTTTTCTGGTGTGGGATTTTTATCTCTTCTCAAGTGGGTTCCAACAAGAAGGATGTGTGCTAGACCACAATCTTAAACACCAGTCGTTACGGTGCATAACAACTGTTTTGTAATGGGAACGATAACCTTGGATACTGTGACACTCCAATTCTCCCGTTGGAATTTTTTTTAACACCCATAACGGTTATCACGACTGTGTCACCAGCATAATGGCAAATAGGGGTAAACTCAGGCTGATACAATACATTACGACCCGAAATGGGTGAATTTCAATGTGGTTGGACCCGCCTAAGTTTCATTCAAAAATAAAATTTTAGCCACTTTTCCCTATTTATTGGGTCATCTGAGCTCTCAAACTCTCTAGATTTATATGTTTTAACGTCAAATGTCAAGCCCTAAGAATTCATTTGATTTGATGAGTTGGGAGAATGAGGAAGCAACAAACCTAAAATTTACTAGCAGCCTTGACCGGATTCTTCTGTTAACAGCAGTCTCAAGTTCTTGTTTCCTTGCCCGAATGGAACCTCCCAAAATCAATAAAATTGAAGGCCAGTTTAACAATATCAATAATTGCACCCCGGGTTGTTTAGATTTACAGCCTTAGTCTTTTTACTCAGATTCTTGTTTCTTTCTACAAAAACACAATACTTGGTAAATAGATAAAGTTGGATTAAATATTCAATGTAAGTCAGCAGTGTCATGTGGTATAATTGTCCAATAGAGAAACTAGAAAATAGATAAAGTGAAGCCCACTTGTTTACATCCATCAATTGTTATTGAATTTTGTGGGTTCACTTACCCACTTGTTCACTTATTGGTGGACGGGTACACCAAGTGGGGCTACCGACTTGGTGTAACCGTTACATTTAGTATTTTCTCTTTAACTTCAAGAGGAGTCCTAATGGGAAAGCTAATGGGTAGTGGGACCTAATGAAGAAAGCTAGTGACCGTAAGAATGCAACCTTGTTGATGATAGATTTGCCTAACTTCATTTCCTTGGGTTCTTCGGCTCAGTGACACTTAAAAAAGCAATCAATTTGGGGTATGAAAAGGCTTTATTTAATCTACTTTTTTTTTTCAAAATTTAGGTCCAAGTTCCATTTTTGGATCTTTTCTGTAAGACTTCATCTTGTTTGAGATAGACTTGAGAAGAGTTGGTGATTACAATTTTATCAATCTACAGTTTGTTTTTGATATTTATGAACTTTTTGTATTTAACCACTTAAAAATTAATGGAGGTTCTTTTCAGATGACAGTATTAAACTTTTGGTAATATAGAATACATTAAAAATCATGAAATAACATATTTGAATGACTGGGGAGTTCAAATGTGCAAACATATTTATTTCGAAAGGGTGTGAATTGAGAAAAAAAATTTACTCTCCAATTTCTGTTACTATTACATAACATGTATTACACCCCATGTCTGCGGCACCATTACTGTTTCCATACGGCTGTCTAAAACTTTGGGCTGGACAGTCTTCGTATGATTGTGATTGTGATTGTGATAGTATGTTATTTACTTTCTTTAGATTTATATATGTGGAATGACTGTCATGAGTGAACCATATTTGCATAGAGCAGCCTCCCAAAGTTCATGATACAATGATAAGTTTTTTCATAATACTTGTGAAAATACTGTTGTTGAAAGTGTCCCTATTATGTTCTGTACATACGATACCACTGCAAGTAATTTTGAAATATGCACGGGCAGAGGATCATTATACTTGTTTATTTAAAAGTATCCGGAGATTTTTATATAATTTTCAGAAAACTTACTATGCCTTATCATCTCACTAATCTTGCTCCATTACCATAACTATTTTGTGTTCCTCTGATTGGATGCTATTTCATAATCCTGGTTCTCAGCTTGATAGTTGACATTCTGCTGAAAGACATATTTTTCTCTATGAGAAATGAACTTTAAATCACCAGCTATTTGCTGCAATAGTTGTTTAATGAGTTCTTTTATCAGGTCACAGCAGAACTCATATCAACTAATGGAGTTGTGGTAGCAAAATCTGGCCAGCCAAGCATGTTGCATTTTAGAAGCTTCCCAATTCGACTCATGCGTACCCTTCTCATGAGCATACCTGTATTGCTAGGAATTGCTGCTGAAACCCAGAAAATAAGCATACCAATTGTAAAACATAAAGAAGGATGTCCTAGAACCGAAGCTATCCGAATAACTTTGATTCCACGGGCTGGTACTTCTTCTCCTCCTCAGTTGTATGAAGCTGAAGTTATTTTAAATTCCCAGCTCCCTTGGAGAAAAGAATTCGTGCGCTGTTGGAAATGGACTTTTTATGTGTGGACATCTCTATATGTATACCTTTTTCTTCTTATTGTTCTTGTTAGTTGCTTTAGACCACTGCTCTTCCTAGCAATCACAGGGACTACAGCGACTACTAGGAGATTTCGTGAGAAAGATTTGACAGTAGTAACTGCAAAAGGATCACGGGAGAGGGCTAAGATTGAAAGAGAGGTATCAGAGACATTGAGAAGATGGCAACAACATAGAGGCAAGAGGAAGGCCATGCTTCTGCATGGGTTTTTGCCAGAAACTGTTGGGTTATCTGCTTCGAGCATTAGCGTAACTAGAGAAGACACGAGTACATCTGTTGAAGAAGATGCTGGAGATTTGGAGTCGGTGAGTTGGGGAGGTTGACTGGATTTGTACTTTTAGAACGACTATATAACTATTTAGAAAAGATTTAGGGAATTCCTCTATATGTGAAGTTGTGGAGAAATAACTAAGGGTAAGTCTATGGTAGCTAAGGTTTTATTTTTTGGTATTGTATTGAAAAATAATTTTCGGCCATTGATTGTATTTTAAATTATTTTTAGCCCTCTATCATGGAAATAATAAAATAAAATGAAATAAAAACTATAAAATTTTACATGTAATTAAGAACGATTCTAACGAGTTATTTATAATTATTAATCCTAAAAATAATATAGTGAAATAATAAATTTTTACATGCATTACTTTATGATTGGAATAAAAAAAAAGTTTTTTGGCAGTGTCTCGAGAAACAGAAGGTATGTGAAGTGGTACTAAAAGAAAAGCAAATAGTAGCTGCAATGAAAGTGATAACGATCAGTGAAAATGGTGATGGAATTTTATCATTATTGATGAGGAAAAAATCAGTGTAACAAAAAAATTGCCTTGGCAACAGCTCTAAGACAAAGAGCCATGTAGAAGGAGTTCAGTGGTTAACCATTAAAGGTGTGATTTTGTTATATTTAATAATGATACTATTTTTGTGTTATATGTGTTGAATTGTTTGGAAATTTTTTACTTGTTCTAATTATTTGTCACAAGTGGAACAAACTACGAAGAAAGAGTGGAAGTTGAGGAAAGGGTGCTTGATGCATTAAAAAGAAATTTTGGACAGAAAATGATGAGGATCGGAACGCACTTTCCACGTTGGGACTCTCCCTATAAATTGAAATTTTGAAAAACAAGGAGTGACTTCTTCTTGAGGCCGTTTGGAATCGCCTAGTCTGTTTGGACGCGTGTGAGGTGTTAGTAGTATATATGTTATAAAACCAATCGAGCAACGCTATATAACCTAAATTTATAATTCAAATTTGCATCTCAAATGAAGGGAGATTATTAAATTAGTGGATCCCATTTAAAAAAGTTGATAGGATCCACTTATCCAATAGTTTCCTTTTATTTGAGATGTAAATTTAGGTTACATAGCATTTCCTAAATCAATCATATAGATGATATTTTGGGGTTGTACTAGCAATATGACGCCCATAAAATCGGGGGTCTTTTATCAACCTCTTGATCACCCATCAACCCATGAAAGTACCCGTGAGTATCTCATAACCCAATACAACGACAATAACATTTCATCCACCGGGATCATAAACAACATAGAGTTCGGTCAGAGTCTCTCTTGTACTTGGCACTTTCAAATGCATAACCTGTATATAACTCAATCACTTGACCCTTCCAATGTCCAAAATACATGGTTTTACCCTTAATATTACTCCATTTATCTCCTTAAAGCAAAGAGACTTAAAGCCCGAAGACATAACAAGATCATTTGAATTTTCTAAAAATTTTAGAGGACTTACCGGTAGAAAAAGCAGCGTTCTATTGGTAGAAAAACTCACTATAATACTTCTACCGGTAGGAAATCAACGTTCTATTGGTAGAAGTGTCCATTAGAATTCTTCTACTGATAGATACTCGACGTNTAATACTTCTACCGGTAGGAAATCAACGTTCTATTGGTAGAAGTGTCCATTAGAATTCTTCTACTGATAGATACTCGACGTTCTACTGATAGAAGTGCCCATTTTTTTCTCGATTCCATGATTTTTCATTTCCAACTCATTCAACCTCATACAACATCAACCCAAACTCATATAGCATAGAATTTTACACAAAACATAGTCCTTATGAGCTTGCTTTACAATTCTTTACATACTATTACATGTCCAAAACTAAATTACATACTAGTTTTACAAAAACATAATTTAAAGCCACATCTCGGCTTTTCTTCATCAATGAGGGCTCGAGTGAGAGCCATCCACCAGCACATGTCCCGCACCTGAATTTTTGTTCCTATAAAGGGTAAGTCATGCTCAANTACAATTCAATGATGAATGTCACAATGTTGTGCCATGTTATGAGGTGAGACTCACATATGCAACGCAACCCGAGCCCTCCACTGGCTCCCATAACACATGCAATACCATGCATGTAAATTCAAGCTTTTCAAGCCCCTTGTTATTGATGCTACTCATCCTATGACAATTTATCAACTAATCCATGTGTATTTCTTGGTAGGTGATTTTCTGGACTTGCACCAACGGTCCACCACACCGACATAGATTTTGGTATCTCACCTCTGTTTTTGCATACACCATTACACTTTTTTGGACTTTCACTGTTGGAAGTGTATAAACTAGTAGCCGGGTCTTGAACTCGAGGGAGAATCTAGCCCTTCTTGCTATACCCCACACAAGTTTTTCATGCAACCCATGTGACTCAGTTGGACCTTGGTCTAACTCTCCAGAGCCCACTTATCATCCACCAAGAATGGTGTTTGATCAAAGTCATGCACACACCCATACTCATGTCACATGCCCACGAATGTGATGCTACTCATGCATATGCAATGTAATGAACAATTGCATTTCCTGTCATATTCAATATGTCATGAACACATTATGAACAATTCTAATTCCTCAGTGTAACTTATATCATAAAGCATATAATCACATTCTAACATCATCACAAAGCATGTTATATCAATTTCATTCAAATAACATGCTTAATCATCATAGACATTTTATCAAACACCCAAAAGGCACAAAATCATATAAACACATAATCATGCCCAATTTATCACATTCTCATGAAATCACCCAATGAGCAANTCATTCAAATAACATGCTCATATCATTCAAAACATTTTATCAAACACCCAAAAGATACAAAATCATGTAAACACATAATAATGCCCAATTTATCACATTCTCATGAAATCACCCAATGAGCAATTCTTAACAAACCTAATTCATGCAAAATTGGTTTTATTGATTCTCATATCATTTCTCACACTCTAGTTATACTAAAAATACATTTAGACAAGAGATTTCATCTCGAATCATGTTACCCATTTCATAAAAAATCNAAAATTGGTTTTATTGATTCTCATATCATTTCTCACACTCTAGTTATACTAAAAATACATTTAGACAAGAGATTTCATCTCGAATCATGTTACCCATTTCATAAAAAATCCTAAGTAGAAATTAAACCTAGCTAGGAGAAAAACCCTACATCTTGAAGCGTAATACGAGTGTTAAAAAATCCCAAGAACCCAATTCAAGCTTCCAACCTTGATTTCCAAAATTCTCAATCTTGAGACATCTACAAAATCTATGACTTTTGGTACATAGATGTAGCTTTCGTCGCATAGATCAACTTTAGTTCTTGGCCCGAAGCGTTTCGATGAATGGTTGGTCCTAGATCGCAAAGAGAAGGAGAAAGAACCTTGAATTTTCCTCTCTTCTTTCTCTCGCTCTCTCTATAGAAAATCAGCAGCCAAAATGGGGAAAAATATGATTTTTCCCCCTTTTTACACTCCTAGGATACTTGGCCCACAACGCGCCGCACGGTCCTATCTTTTTATCATTCGTTTCTATCTTGAATCAATTTAATCTCGTTCTGTGTTATGTTCAAAATATTTTATTTGAACTAAATTTAAATTANTGAATCAATTTAATCTCGTTCTGTGTTATGTTCAAAATATTTTATTTGAACTAAATTTAAATTATTTTCCATACTTCGCAATAAATTCTTGATCGCATTTATTTTGGTTACGTAACACTCGATTGTATTGTAAATTCTAAAATATCCGAGTATCTAAGAATTCAACGAAAATTGACTAGGTAACTAGATTTTGTGGGATGAATCCAATGATGAGGTCCGTTTTTGAATCTGAGTTATAGAAAAATTTGAGTTTTCAACCCGTACTATAGCTGCTAATTACCATTTTGCCCTTCTTTATAGAAGTTCAAATTTTCTTAGGATTTACAGATGGTGATGAGGATTAAGGTCAATGGGCCAAAGGGGAACATGTCCTTTGGGAGTATGATTACCCAGCTTTGCTTGAAAGTTGGGATGAAGAAGTTGGCATCTGACACTATGAAAGCACCTTAGGTTGGCCCTATCAACAGTGTGGGGGAAAGGAAGAGCTCAACTATGTCAAGGGCTAGTGGTTCAAAGAGTACGAGCAATGCCACTCCTTCTACTCTTATTGAAGCTACTATAGAGACTATCTTTATCTCTCATGCCACCGTGAATCAAAGGGTGAGTAAGTTGGAGGAATAACAAAGTGGTATTGAGAATGAGGGGACGACTATTTGGAGAGTTTAGGAGGGGATTAAGTCCAAGGTGGACGTGTGCATGGGAATTTTGAGGAGGCTATTTGAGCTTGCTTTCCCTAGTGAGGCAATTCCATAAGAGATGATAACACTTGCTTCTACTTCTACTCCTAGCCCCACTCTCGAATCGGGAATGAACCATGTTGCTACTCCACCTCTTAGCATGGCTATGGAGAGCACTACTAAGGAGGAAGAATCCTTAGATGAGGAGGAGGATGATGATGAGAGAGATGATAAGGAGGGGGATGCCTTTGACTGACTGATAGGCCTACCATTCTATTTTTTATTTTTTATTTTTTATTTTCATCTTTTTAGTTGTCTAGTTAGTGTATAGATTTTAGTAGACTTAGGTATTTTGTTTTGGGTAGTAGTAGCCTTAGTAGAAGAACTATTGGTTGAAGGCTATTACGATTTTGTTCTTTTGTACCAAAAAGCACACAACGAATATATATATATATATGAAATCCTTTTGATTCCATTTGTGTGCCATTTATTTCTTTAAGCATATGCATTTCAATTTGATGATATTAGTTATGTGGTTGAGTTTGCTTTGGAATTCATAGGATAATGTTTAGGAATTTTGATGTTTGTATACTTTGGTTTGCTAAGGGACTAGCAAAATCTAAGTTGGGGGTGTAATGAGAGCATAATATTGCATATTATAGGCCTCACAATCATACATTTTAGTCATGCTAGTCACTTAATTCCTTTGTTTTAGTCGAGTTTTGTATTTTATAGTGAATTTGTGTGTTTGCAGGTGAATTGGTGTAAGAACGTGGATTTGTACGTGTTTCAATGTCACGGAGGACTTGAAAGATGAGCAAAGAGGTCCTAGAGTGAAGCCAAGGGCATAGCAAGCAGAATTAATAAACAATACCCTTTCTACCGATAGGTCCTCTATTAGTACAATGAAGGCTAGAAATTGGTTCTACCAGTAGGAGTTCAATCCTATTGGTAGGTTCAAACCAGAGAGTTGTTCTACCAGTAGGTAAGTATTGTTCTACTGGTAGGTTGAAGACAAAAAAATATTCTATCAGTTGAAGAGCAAGGTAACGAGTAGAAGGAAAACAGTGAATAACCCTACCAGTAGGTCCATTTCTGCTTTCTACCAATAGGTT